>CM077300.1:8467500-8747500 GCA_039654925.1 Anguilla pacifica | reverse complement strand
GAGAGAGAGAGAGGTGTGACTGGATTCTGAGCTTGGATGTGGGGTGTTTTGGTCATACCTTTCTCTGTGTGAAAGAGAGGTATGACACCTGTGTTCAGGCCTGGCTGCCCCCTCACAGCTCAAGTGTATGTGTGCGGTGGGGTGGGAGAGAGCAGTTATTTCTGTAATCTGAGCCCATTCCCTGATTCTTGTTCTGCAGTGTTCATGATGTCACAGAGAGCAATAGCATTAACACTGCCAAACACCCCCACTCCCACAGCACTCACAGGGCTGCTGACAGATCAATGGCGGATCAAACAGAGGCTCAGTCACAGCGGGACAGCGGCCGGACCCATTCCTGGCACAGCTCAGCTACTGAGTGAAGCTCAAAATACATTTCGCGGTGGGCCTGTTTTTGTGGATCTTTGTGCTGTTTTTGAAGGCGAGAGCGCAGATAGCCTTTTCCTACGATAAACACAGCCGTTTGTAAAGGTCCTAAAGCAGCTGTTTTTCTCTTCCGCGCGCGGCCCGTAGGCTCATGGGATACCGGTTACCTGGCATAACCCCGGTATTCGCTCGGAGAGCGAAGCTCGGTCTCGGTGTGTGGGTGACGGCGGAGTCGCGGCCAAGCCCAACAGCCAAAGAACATGCAGCGGTGCGAGCCACTGCTCCGGTGGTCCGGCGGAGCTCGCTGGTCCCGCGCCTTTCTGGTTCGAAAAAACGCGTTACGGGTATTGCGCTGCGGCCGGTGGACCAAAACCCGCATTCCGCCAAATTGTTTTGACAAGCACTTCTGAGCGATGGCTTTGGTTCAATGTTTAAATCATACTGAAAAAGCCTTTTACCAAGCTAGCCTGGGCGAAGCCAAGGAGGGGGGACACAAAATCCCGTTTCTCCACCAAGATATTCCCTCACAAGGAACATGTGACTGGATGTGCGAGCGGCGTCGGGAGCGGGGCCATGGAAACGGGAGTGTGGGAATTCTAGCCCAAAGGAACTGGTCTCGTAACTATGAGGTTGCGGGTTTGATTCCCAGGCGAAACGCCGCCTTTATAAATTTCCAGCTTTCAGAACGCTGCACGCCATGGTGTGAGGCTACGTCCAGACTGCAGATCTCGATGCTCAGTTCCGATTCGCCTTTCAGATCAAAGTCTTTTACACTAGCTGCTCGCATTCATTTGTGAAAAGGAGCCCACAGTACTGCCAATGCAGAATGATGACGTCATTAACCTGTCACATGGAGGGCCACATAAGAATCACTACACCAGTGTACCTCTGGTTTGGTATAGAATACCCTTCTGGACCAAACCGGTCTTTGATCGAGGGCAAACCTCGCCCTCTCAGTGGACACCAGCATACTAAACACATACAGGGCCTGACCAACAGTGATTGCAGCAAACATGAGTCTCATGAAAGTCATATGGCTGCAGGTCCAATTTATTTCCACACATGGATGTGCCACCAATCAGAACAAAGGATGTGACTCCACATGTTTTTTCCACCCAATTCACATTGTTCTAAAAAGATCAGAACTGTCTCCCAAATTTTTTTTTTTTAATAAACACCTTTCAGCTGTAGTCTGAACATGGTCTTAGTCACTCTGGATGATTGCATTTGCTACCTGAACGTGAAGAGAATAGCAGTAATCTGCTTTAATAATAAAACAAAAAAAATTAAAATTAAAATAAATAAATGAATAAATAAATGAATAAAACACGCCAGCGTGACAGAATGCGGCAGCGCCATGAGAACACCGTTGGTTGCTGCATGGAGAGAGAGCGCGCACCCACAACACAAAATCAAACGAACACCCTTCGCCCTTCCGGGCGAAAACAAGAAACTAAAACAAACTAAAATAAGCAGTAACGGCAAATAAGGAAAACGGCAGCCTTTTCGGTTCACAGATCATAACTGGCACGCTTTTAACGGACCAGCTTTTTTAGTCTCTCTTTTCGTGCTAACAAAAAAAAACCGAAACTAAATTAAATGAACATCAAAACGCGCCCTCTCTGTGTGCTCCCGGTCTCGGCCCCGAACTGTGGAAAGGCACACACCTTTAAGCGCTTGGGCTGATTAATTAACGCAACCCAGGTGCGTGTGCTCTCTCCACGTGCCGGCGCAGCCGAGACCAATGCCGAACCGAGTGCCACAAACGTCAACAATTTAATTATCGCAAAAAAAGTTGTTTTCTTATTTTCAGTTGAGACCGTTTTGTTTTTATGCTGAACGGGTGCTGTAACGAAACTGAGAAAGTTTAGAGTTGAATACCGGCTTGTCAATGCGGGGGTTATGAAAGTGCTCTCACAGTGCAGCTGTACCTGAAACACCCAAGGGGGCTCGGTTTAAATAAAAACCCAGCAGCAGCGGCGTGTGTCTTTGTGTTTTTTCCCTCCGCCAGGCTCTTCCTAGGCAGCTCGCCATTGTTACTGTTGCCGAGTGGACTAATTACCAGCTGTCGTGCCTTGCGGTGTGTTTCCATGGAAACGCAGCGCGGGGCTTCGTGGCCTCAGGCAGCGGCGGGGGGTTTTGTTTTCGGGGGAGTCAGGCTATGCCCCGCGCCCGTGCCCGTGCCCGCTGCACTCGGCACACAGTGGGCACATTTCTGGGTGCTGTGCCACCCTCCCCGTCTGGTCAGGTCACAGAACCACACACAAAGGCACAGACACAACACTGCAGTCAAAAATAATAGCATTCTAAACCGAAACAGGCTTTAAATGTAGTATCCATACAGCAGAGTAAGTGTAACATGCAGACCACACAAATGAGGTCATATATACTCCACCTCTGAATAACAGGATTGTAATAGGATGGACATGGTGGTAAGAGGAAAATTAGCAGACGTGCCACCTCCATTTGGGGGCTTTCTTGTATCGTCTTAAAATGTCTCCAGAACTGCGAGGCACCAGGGTGAATTGGCAGAAAGGAGCTGCATCCATGGCAACACTCCTCAAGTCATCATAATCCTCAGCTTCATTCAGATGCCAAATCTTTCATGAGAAAGCAGCTGTGCAGAGCACCACTGGCGTCCCTCTCCAGCAACATGAGCGCACTTATAACGTATAATGAATATGTACAGCGGCGTAGGTGTAATGGGGTGAGATCTGCTGTGAGTTTCTAACCACAGCCAAGCCACTCACTCTACAAGGGATATGATTAGTCTGCAGAGGTAAAGACTTTTTCTCCTGAATAACTGTAATATAGAGGCCCTTGCTCCTGAATAACTGTAATATAGAGACCCCTTTCTCCTGAATAACTGTAATATAGAGCCCCTTGCTCCTGAATAACTGTAATATAGGGCCCTTTTTCCCAAATAACTGTAATATAGAGTCCCCTTCTCCTGAATAACTGTAATATAGAGTCCCTTTCTCCTGAATAACTGTAATATAGAGCCCCTTTCTCCTGAATAACTGTAATATAGAGTCCCTTTCTCCTGAATAACTGTAATATAGAGACCCCTTTCTCCTGAATAACTGTAATATAGAGACCCCTTTCTCCTGAATAACTGTAATATAGAGGCCCTTTTCTCCTGAATAACTGTAATATAGAGACCCCTTTCTCCTGAATAACTGTAATATAGAGACCCCTTTCTCCTGAATAACTGTAATATAGAGTCCCTTTCTCCTGAATAACTGTAATATAAGGCCCTTTCTCCTGAATAACTGTAATATAGAGTCCCTTTCTCCTGAATAACTGTAATATAGAGACCCCTTTCTCCTGAATAACTGTAATATAGAGACCCCTTTCTCCTGAATAACTGTAATATAGGGCCCTTTCTCTTGAATAACTGTAATATAGAGACCCCTTTCTCCTGAATAACTGTAATATAGAGACCCCTTTCTCCTGAATAACTGTAATATAGAGCCCCTTTCTCCTGAATAACTGTAATATAGAGTCCCTTTCTCCTGAATAACTGTAATATAAGGCCCTTTCTCCTGAATAACTGTAATATAGAGGCCCTTTTCTCCTGAATAACTGTAATATAGAGCCCCTTGCTCCTGAATAACTGTAATATAAGGCCCTTTCTCCTGAATAACTGTAATATAGAGACCCCTTTCTCCTGAATAACTGTAATATAGAGCCCCTTGCTCCTGAATAACTGTAATATAGAGGCCCTTTTCTCCTGAATAACTGTAATATAGAGCCCCTTGCTCCTGAATAACTGTAATATAAGACCCTTTCTCCTGAAATAACTAGAATAGGGCATTTACAGGGCATACAGTGTAGTGCCATAAATTCCCAGAATTCCAAGGATGTTCCTGTCCTGTCGAGTGGCCTTGACTGACAGGTGATATAAACATGGGCACTGCGTGTTCATGCACACACACACACACAGCTGTAGGCGCGATATGAACACGGGCACTGAGCACACACACACACACACACACACGCACACACAGCTGTAGGCGTGATATGAACATGGGCGTGTTCGCCCATACACACACACACACAGCTGTAGGCATGATATGAACATGGGCACTGAGCACGCACACACACACACACACACACACACACACACACACACGCACACACAGCTGTACGCGTGACCAGATTTCAGACCAGAGTGATGTCAGGGGCTTTGGGGTTACTGTGCACCACCGAATGTAAACAGATCTCCCTAAAAACCCTTGGCCCCTTACAGAAACAGGGCCTTCAGCCAGCATCTGGGAACACAGAGCCAGCATCTCAGAGGGAGCAGGTAGCATCTCAGAGGACAGAGCCAGCAGCAATGAGAGTGTACTGGACAGCCATATTACATAATATTCCCTCAGCAGAGCGGCTTAAAAAAGCAGAAAACATCAGTGCAACTCCTAGGAATAAAAAGGTGCCTTTTCCAAAAAATGCGTATAAGGCCCATTTATACGTAATAAGAGTAGCGTTAGCCAAAAAAGAAAGATTAGTCCTTTAAACAAACGTAAATATAATAATAATAATAATAATAATAATAATAATAATAACAATTTGGCGGCAGTGTAGTATAATAGCTAAGGAGTTGGTCTTGTAACCTAAAGGTCGCAGGTTCGATTCCCCGGTAGGACACTGCCATTGTACCCTTGAGCAAGGTACTTAACCTGCATTGCTCCAGTATATATCCAGCTGTATAATTAGATACAATGTAAGTCGCTCTGGATAAGATGCCTGCTAAATGCCTGTAATGTAAATGTAATGTAATATAATAATATAATAACAATAATAATACTATTTGGAGAGGGGTTATGGGGATGTGGAGAGTTGTGGAAGAAATGACATCGTGAGAAGTAACAGACCAAAAGTTCATAAATCGATAAAACCACAGTATTTTACATTCGTGTTAGTTTATTTAATTATTCATCAGCACTGACACAAAGGACAGCAGAGTAGATTACAGACATTAAAGTATGTAAATATATCTTGGAATGTAATTCTGTACTTTTTAAAGTGAATTTGTGTTTTTTTCCAGTAAATCTCTAACATACAATATATACAGACATTTTTTAATATATATGTACATACATACCAGTATAAATACACAGAAAGCCTTGAGATCTGAAAAGGACATTTTGCTTTTCTCAACCTTTCTCAGGATCTTCCTGTTTGTAGCTTACTCTCATAAAATTAAATATATTTTGAAGTCTCCATAATTGGGTTTAAAATGCCATTGCCTTTATAGATAACGCATACAGTACTCTTAAAAATATTGACTTTTGTATGATTACGTAATAACATCAGCTCGTCTTGTCGAGTTGCACATGATTTGTCCAAACTGTGGTTTTGCCATTTAAGATACAAAGGGACAATGCTTTCGCCTCCCTTATTGGTACACCTGTGCTTAGCCCTCCAGGTGATATATTTAGTATCGACAAGCAGCAATCATTTCTGTGTATATCTGTGATGGATGTATTCAAATCTGTGGACTAGAGGCTGTTGGATTCATTATTTAAAAAAAACGGGGACAGTACTTTGCAAAGGCTCCATTTTCTGTGATGCCCTTATTGGAGTTGCTTGCTTTGCAGGGGACCATAATGTTGACACTACTGAGCAGCACACAGCTAAAGCCAACCACTCGGGACAGATATGGCTATTTGTCTGTGACAATAATTAGCCTGCTTTATCTGTGACAAAAATGTATAATTAGCCTACTTTTTACACGTCAAATGTCTGGTGGGCAATTTAAGAAAATATGTATCATAATCATAATTATACAGTGTGAAGAAAGAAAAACTGTTAGTTCATCTAATTTAAGGACTGGATGCCATACCTGTCCTTTCAGACACCCGCTACTTTCCAGGTTTGCTTGTATGACAAAAAAAATCTCCTCAAATCCCCCCCCCCCCCCAGTGTAAGGTATTATAACTGGCCATAAACTATCCCGCAGTTTTACTGGCAGGATATTCCACTCGTCCCACCAAAATACGTGCGCTGAACCGGGCTGAAGAGGACTTTGCCCCGCCTGTGGAACAGTTAACGAGCTGAAAGTGCGTTCGTTCGTAAACCGGGCAGGTTTACCTGGGAAATCCGCCACCCGTGCATTTATGCGCCTGCAGGCGGGCAGTAGAAAGATCCAGAAACGCCCGTGAATTTACGCGCAGGCGGCCTGCGGCGCGTTCTGACCGCGGCCTCTCACCGCGGCGTGCATCGGCCTGGTTTGAAAAGACCCGTCGAGCAGACGTCTTCCCCGCCAGCGCGTTTTTGACATGCATGAATGACACTTCCAAGTAAAATCTATGACACTTTTTCAACTGTGCTGAGGAACTAAAATGTAGCTAGAGTTTCAGTAAAGGTACTGACAGCACTGTGGTTTGTGGTTGCATACAGATCTATGAATGAAACTGTATCATATCACAGGTCTAAGAAATAAAACTGCATTGTATTACAGGTCTATGAATGAAACTGTGTCATATCACAGGTCTATAAATAAAACTGCATCATATTACAGGGCTATGAGGTCGCAGGTTTAGAAATTAAATGAGTCTGTTTTACTCCTTACATCGTCCAAAGAGAGTAGCTATGTGGGTCTCTCTCACACGCGCGCGCACACACACACACACACAGTCACACGCGCTCGCACACACACACACACACACACACACACTCACTCACACAAACACACGTGCACACACAGACACACGCACACACACACACTCACACACGCAGGCACACGCAAACACACTGTATGCCACACTGCCACAGATCATTAAAAGAGAAGCACACCTTTCCACACACTCCCAACCAGCGTATGTTTTGTGTGTAGGCGGCAAGCGGTTGTGTTTGTGAAGAAGAGAAGCGGTTTGTAGGTCACTACATTCCGCTCGATGTGTTTGAGGACTCGGGCCCAGAGAGGCTCAGCAATGCCCTGGGGGGGTCAGACTGAGGTACAGACACCGTCTCTTTCTCACAGGAAGGGGGAGCTGTGGAAAAGCCGAATTCTTCGCGCGACAGAAGATCGCCCTGTCCTGTTCACGGAAAACAAGAGGCACAGCGGAGAGAGGAGACCTGCGAGGGTTTTAGCTTTTCTGGAGCCGCTATCAGGGCTCGCTCGGTCAGGAGAGCCGCGCTTAGTGGTCTCTCCCGCTTGCCGTCTCCCGGAGGGGAATAAGGGGGAATGTTGTGAGCCAGGTCCGCCTGTCCTGTTTGGGTTTGCCGGGTCCTGCGTCTGGCCTTGAGGTGAAACGTGGCGGGGGGGGGGGGGGGGAGGGGCTACGTGACGACCTGCTGCGCCGCGGCGGGGTCGTGGGCGTGGCCGCAGCCGCGCTTCCTGCCCGGGAGCCTCCGGAGCAGCCGCCGGAGCTTGTGGGAGAAGTCGCGGCTCATCAGCCGGTACACCAGCGGCGTGATGAAGCTGCTGGAGAAGGCCAGGAGCTGCGCCAGCCGCCGCAGGAAGTGGTACGTGCTGCCCCTCGGCCTGCCGGGGTGGGCGCCGGGCCCGCCGGAGACCGCGTGCGCCAGCAGCCCGGCGTAGTACGGCGTCCAGAGCAGGAACTGCGCGCACACGGACGCCAGCAGGAGGCGCTGCGCCGAGGGGTCGGGGCTGCCGGGGCCCGGCTCCAGGGACGCGGCCTGGCGGCGGATCCGCAGGACGAGCGCCAGGGCGTAGAGCACGGCCGCCGCCGGCACGGCGTAGCCCACCAGCATCATGATGCCGTCGGCCGCCTCCTTGTTGCGCATCTTGGCGCACTCGGCCATCTTGGCGGAGGCGTGGCCGCAGACGTGGAAGAGCAGCGAGGAGAAGCTGGTGAGCGCCGCCCCGCCCCAGAGGAAGCCGCACACGTGCTTGGTGTTGTAGACGCTGGACATGTAGGTGTGCGGGAGGGCCCGCTCGATGTAGTAGTCCAGGCTCAGCAGGGCCGTGGAGTACATGGTGACCAGCGCGCACACGTCGAAGAGGATGAGGAGGCCCACGAAGACCTCGTTGCCGGGGTCCCAGGCGGGCCAGCGGGTGTAGGCGGGGCCCAGGAGCTCCACGGGCGCCAGGGCGCCCAGCAGGAGGCCGGCCACCGCCATGTTGACGAAGTAGACGTCGGGCATGGTCATGGACACCTTGTTGGAGAGGTTGACCGCCACCAGCAGGGCGTTGTAGCAGAGGCCGGTGGGGAAGCAGACCAGCAGGTAGGCCAGCGACAGCACCGACAGCGCCAGGCCCAGGTCCTGGCACAGCCGCTGGTCCGCCCTGTCGTCCGTCTCATTGGACAGCACGCAGCTCCACATGGCTCGGGACCCGCGGGGGCAGGATCAGCTGCAACACAGCGAGGGGGGGGCGGGGGGGAGGGGGGGGTCAGTTAAACTCCTCTAAACAGCTCGGCTGGAAAAACAGCGAGAAGCAAACAGGTGGCACTGAAATGGTGTTTTCAGTATGCCTCTGGTAAGGCACTCTCCCTTTCCCAAACACCAAGGCCATTTTTCAGTCGTGTTTCTTTAAGCTCACATACTGACACAACGCTTTTCAGTGCCCTTAAATGCACCTCTCCTCACTAGGCACTAGTGACACCGAGTCGCAGGTGTGACAGAATGTGTGCAATCGTTTTGTCAGCGTGAATAAACCGACTGATATTTCTGCAGCGTGCAGTTAGCTTTTCAATCTCGCGCTCCTGATTAATCAGGAAATACTGATTTTTCCAGTCACAAATGTCTTCGGGGCATTTAGTATTTGGCTTTGTTGTTGTTGAACACACCCTCTCGCAATCAGCATTTTGAAGTGCGTGCTCCTCCATGTACCCAAGTCTGCTGGCTCTAGTTGAAATATGTCGGGTTTGAAGAATCAGCGCTCTGTGATTAATCAGGTGAACTTAGAGAACAGAACCTCCCGTCTACAACCAGCTCGATCTGGACCTCTCTCCTCTCTGAGGTTAAAGTGGGCCACAAAATTAGCCGATTCACACAGCACAGTACCTAAAGAGACCCTGCCTCTGGGACAGCTACACACAAGCATAGCGCTGGAGTTCAGGCAGAGGTCACCGAGCAGTATGATGACCCCCCCCCCCTCCCCCCCACCCCCCTGGGATGACCTTTCAGCATGTGCAGACGTCAGGAAGTGTCCTTACTCTGCACTTATTTTGACTGTCACACTGTTACTCAAATTCTTGTGTCCCATTTTCCAAGACCGGTTTGTCAACTTGTAACGAAAATTTCTCTGGGCGGATTTTTTCAGTTGCCACTTTACATCGAAAACAATTCTCCAACTCCGATGTGATGTTATGTTTACATACGGTATCTTCTGTCATACTTGATACACAATCAAACTAACAAACATGAAAAGATTACATTGAGACATGAGGAACGTTCACGGTTATCTGTCCCTCTACAGAGTGACATTAACATGTTACGAGGTTCTGTGTCGCTAAACGCTACTTTATGCGGTCTACTGAAATTAGTTCAGTTTTCAGTTGGCTCAGACATTTTTCGTGCGCAATGAAGGATATTTTAGATATTTACAGAAGTTTCAACTTTACAAATGGCAGGTATAGGGACATTACGGAGTTTGTGGTGTAAAACGAAATGCACTTCAAGTAACTCCAAAGCAGCTTGTACAACCGACCTTACAACTCCAGAGGTTATATGTCTGTGCATTCTTTCAAAAATTACATTTAATCTAATTTCCTGTGGGAACCATTTCCTTTGTTGCATGCAACCTGAGACCACTACACTCGACGAAAGAAGAACCAGCGCAATATTAAAAACACATTAATAATTGTGAATGTATGCTATAAAATGAATGTGCTCATCGGACACAAAGCTCAGATTGAACTGTGCCTTTAATGGACCGTTTCCAGACAATGTTAAATGCTTGTAAACTGATGTCTTGATTTTAGAGGCTGACTGGGAAAGAAGTCAGCACAGGGATTGTTTTCCTGGTCAGTTTTGTAACCTTAGTACCCAAGGGCTTTCTGGCACCAGGGCGTGGGCCGTCCCGAACGCAGAACAGAGGGCCAGCCCTGACTGGCTCTGACGTCATCGGGCTGAGGGGGGATTCAGTGGAGGCCGGAGCAAAAAAAAACAGCCAATCGCGAGAGGCGAGGTTAAATCCGATCCAGCTGCACGAATGGATGCGTAAAATGAAAGCTATAAGACGGCCGTTGCTGGATGAGGCTAACCGCTAAGCTATTAAAACTCCCACAGAAATCATTCAATAACAGTTACTCAACGAGGTTCTGTTTTCCAGATCCGGCCGTTTGAGAAAGCTGAGGCACGGGTATAGGGCAGCACGTAGCAGCTCCGTAAATAAGGACAGAAGCGGACAGGGGAGACCTCATCCCACACCGGCGCTCCCACTCTCTGATGCTTCGTGAATACGAGCCTCGCCCGAAGACCGGGCTTCGCCTTTGAGCCCGCAGCAGATCCGGCTACGATGCGCCCAGGGGAGGCCCGATCCGAGATAAGCGCTCGTATTCAGATGCTCTACGGATGAGGGCCCCGCAGTCCTCTTTGGCTGACTTCCTGTGGCTACACCAGACGGCTCGAGATCTGAAGTCACGGCGCACGCGAAGCTCAAGACCGGCGGTTTGGAGGAAGCCGCTTATCGAGTCCAGCCTCTTTACTCCTCTGTTTTGCTGCATTTTTTCTCTCAAGAGAGAGAGAGAGACCATAACAAAACACTGCTCAAGCTGGCAAGATCCAAGCATTCCTGGGAATTCAGAACAGCCAACGGCACCCACTCTCCACTCTACAGTTACAGGGTCACTCACATTCCTCGAACTCCCGCGGTCACCACACAACCGAAAGTAGCGTGTACTTTACCAGCTTAGGAAAACACTGAAGCCTCTGATTTACTAAGGCGATGCTTATTGCAAAACATACACATGACATTTTCAAATTGGCCTTTTTTTCCCCCCTCATGAAAACAGTCTTATCGCAAAATGTATTCCCAGTGCCACCAGCAAACTTGCCGGCTTGTCACTTTGTGGCTGGTAAGGTCCGGTTTGTGGAGCAGACGGTCTCCCCCTGTCGCATTTCAGTACCGACTGAGCTCTCCCAATCTAATGTCAGCTCAGAAGCGGGTTGCACCCTGAAAGTAGCAAATCCCCGATCACTTGTGAAAAACCACTTCCGAACTCTGGGAACCGATCTCACGTGAAGACACAGGAGAGGGTATTCTGCTCCCCGTCCAAAAGGAGGTACCGGGGCTCCCTGGAGAGGGGGCGCCTGGGACTGCAAGTTGAGCTGACCCCCGAACTGCAGGAGCGGAGACTGAAGACGCCTACGCACCCGCCCGTAGGAACAGGGGGGTTGGGCTCCCTTCACGGGGATTTCACGGTTCTCTCACAGTTTGGTCACGGCTGTGTCACGGTTCTGATGGATCTTCGTACAGTGATGCACCCCCACGGTTTGAACCGAATCCAGACTGTGGCAGTACTGACTGACGCAAACCTAACACACCCAGAGATACTCCTCTCAACAACAAGGAGACAACACTTACAAAGCTAGTCTCCCTACTCTTGATGTCCAGACACTCTAATTATATGCACCCTCATTAATATTCATAAGGGGCATGGCCAATAATATAACGTCTTGCACTGGATGTTCTGCACTGTAGTGCAGCACCAGAAATGCCTACTAAAACCAGAATCTCCTGAAGTTAAAATGCAAAGAGGACAGAAAGGAACGCAAGAGCGGGGTATCTGGAGACCGTCTTGCGGCGGTCAACTCTGAACCCCGCGTACAGATGCTCCAGCCAGGTCAGAAGCTGGATTCCCCGCCGAGACATTTCCTGTCACGTGACCCCCTTTCTGTCTCTGTCAGAGGACGTAAGGACCTCGGGAGCATCTGGTGAGTTTTAGGATTCTGCGGTGATTCCCAGGGGGCGGGGGGGGGGGGGGTTCTCCTCCTCAGTGTGAAATCACAGCAGCTGCTCGTCCTGTGGGCGTGAGGCCTCATGTGCACCCAACCCCAAAACTCCCGAACTGGCCGAGTAACTTTGGCCGGCGGTGTTTGTGCGGTTTCACGCCAACGATGACCCAAGATGGGACAGAATCCCAGTGTAGAGCCTTTCGACATCCGCCCTGTTCCTGCGTCCGCAGCACCCACCCACCCATCCCCACCCACTGCCCTCCCTTCTGCTCCCATGTCCGCCCTGTTCCTATGTCCACACCATTAAAACATTCAGCCTCCCCACCCACTGTCCACTCTTCTGCCAATCAAAATTGAAAATATGCATTCTGTGGTGAGCCGGGAGCTCAATACACTGATCGGCTCTTGATTTTACCTTGCAGCACCTAAAATGAGAAACTTCAAAGCATAAACCCAATTTGTAAACCTCGCAGTCTCCAAAACCTCCAGGTTTGTGCCAACTCTTTTGTGACATGCTTATCACTGTAATCTAATCTTCAATATTAACCACTGGATTGGAACCGAAATTGTTGGCGTCTACTTTCACTTCACTTGCCTTTTGGCACTGCCATATAAGACACGATCCTGTATCTGTTACCCAGCAACAGTAGGAAACCCAGTAAAATAAGCATACAGAATACCAACACAAAACTATTTTTTAACTGCAGTATTTTTACATATCTAGTGTAAGCCCTAGCCTAAGGCAACTGACCGGCCCAAAATTATTATTTAGAGGGGTTTTATGTGACTGGTTGCATAGCCAGGTTGTTATGCTCTCTGATCTCACTTTCTGAAGGACAGACTGTGAGACAGCTCCATGTCCATGAGCGACTTTCTGAAGGACAGACTGTGAGACAGCTCCATGTCCATGAGCGACTTTCTGAAGGACAGACTGTGAGACAGCTCCGGGTCCATGAGTGATGCAATTTTTGGCATCACCTCTTTCCGTTTGCCTCTCTGACTGAAGGACTGAGAGAGAACTTGCAATGTTAGCTCTCTGCTCCACACACTGGACTGACCTTGTAGAATTTAAACTGCGTAAATTCCAGCAGGGGGATACCTTTACACACCTACCTGTCAGCAAATGACCAGGATTGAGGGCCAACTCAATTTCAATTTGGTCAATTTAGGAAATTAAGCAAAATTCAATTTATAAATTAAAACATACCCATAGTGTTCTCTGGTAATTATATTTCCAAATAAATCAATGGAATTTTTTGTTCATTTCTTGTATTACCTTTATTGAAAGGGAGTTGTCCAATCCTGCCAATTGAAAACCGATGTTGCCAAGAAAGCTTGTGCAATCAAAACCACTTCCCTCAGCTCAGTAAATTAAAAGCCACTGGCCCAGGGTTTAAAGATGGGGATCCATGGTCCCTACTCACATAGGCAAAAGGTCACTCAAAATACAACACCCATTTACAAAGGGTGTACACCGTTTTCAAGGCAATTTATACATGAGAAACAGACTAACTGAAAAAAGACAAGATGCATGACAGTGAACGTGCACTGATCATATCCCTCTACCACAGCCCTGACCATTAAAACTCTGCATAAGTTAAGAACAGCAGAATCGTGCTGTAATCCTATGATACTACATATTTATTTATTCTTTTGTTGTTTATTTATTAACCTTTTCTTTACTCAGGGTAGGTTGACTGAGCATACATGCTTTTTTACAGCAAGGCCCTGCTCTAATGTATCACCAGGTTTGTAGTTACAGCCAGCAATGTTTGAAATAAAAAAACATTTTACCTGAGGTAACCTTACCCAACATTCAGACAGATTCATTTTTCTTCTCTGTGTTCTTAAATTTGATACTAAGATACCATTATCTACCTGTGATCTTGTACTCTCTTATTTTGTGCCAAAAGTCTAACTCTATTCAGTGAGACAACTGATCAAAGGAAAAACCAGGCTACCCATTTAGTGGGAAAATTGGATAAAACAGACTTACTGCTCACGTTATCCAGAAGAGCCAGACATCCCCCACCATGCTTGCCTATCAAATGATGCCTGTGTGTTCTCTATTTTTGTTAGGGGACCAGTTGTGTACCACAACTTTGTGTGATTTTTTATGTATTTGCAGTGCTGTACCTAGAGTAAACTGGACATTTAGTATTCTTTTCACGCAGTGCTACAAAACAAGCAAGTCTCAACCTTACTGGGAAAGTTAGCCGGTATGGCAAACCATAGCCTCACCTGGTAGGCACACACTTGTAAGGTAATTATAGGCATTGTACGCCTGACCAAACTGACACTCCAAGGTGAGGTAAGTGCCCATATTCTGGGGATGCGCTTGGGTCAGGTGCTGCTTCTGACAGATTACCTTGTGTGGGTCTAGCAATTTAACCATTGAGTTTCAACACAACACTGGTTATAACTTCACAGACCAATCGGATCGCAATAACTTAAACTGAGAAGTTGTAAATTTGGTGACAGTTTCCTAGATCTATTGGAAAACATGTCGGGGCTATCAGGTCTTGAAGTGGGCTGGAACGGACCGGGACACCATACCGGGACTTCCGAATTTTGCTCATGAGAACCAGTGCTTATATGACCGCCACTTTAAACATTGTGGGCTACAACTTGTGTATGGTAGACTATCCAAAGAAACTCTGATAATGTGACTTGCGCATGATGGTCACGTGATCCAAATTTTTATGTTCGCAATTTAAAAACTCATCATCGGTCATAAACTGCCAAGCTACAGATCATTCATCACCAGTCGGTAAGCGGTCGTAATGCGGCATTTACACCACTGAAGCAACATCTTGCGAAAGCGAATTGGGAACAGCATCGGTGTCATGAATGGGTTTAATTCAAATGATCTAAAGCAAAATAACAATTATATTGTATGCACGCAAAACATTCTAAACCATGGGCTAGCAACAGATGAGAAACGGAGCTTATCAATTATGAATATGTAGCTCAGATGTAGCCCTAGTACGTGTTTACATACACGGTCCCAAGCTACACGCTTAAACGACGGCAACTCTTCAAAATAAACATTTTCGCTCAAGTGTTGAACGATTTATGAATTGGTGACTGTCAATTGTGGCTCGCTAACTGCTCCTACAATAAATCCAGTTCGCTGCAACTAACAAGTTTATCCTGCTCGCACTCAGAAGCGATGGGCAGGTAGCACTGTGTCAATATATTTCATTTAGCATCTGATGTGTAAACATAGGTTATTTCGCCTCTGGTGAAAGTATATGATTATAAAGGCAGCCGTAACTTTACAAAGTAGACCAACCTGCACAGCAAGGCTCCGACTCGGTGAGAGATCTACGGAGGCGGCATTTGAATCCCATTTACTCCCGCAGACATGACCCTCTGTCTGTCTTTGGCAATGCAAAGCAATCAAAACACGTCCTCTCTGCGTCCAACGAGAAATGTTCAATAAGTTAACAGTGCGAGTGGTGGCTATGTGCTTCGGTACATGCCAGTTATATTCTCTGTCTGCAGTTCCAGTAAATGAGGCGTAAACTACAAGCTATTCCACACTACAAGCCGTACTGCTCCGAACTACTACTGCACACGTGACCCTCCCCCATCGTCACTCAACAAGTCGGATGAGGCCAGCTTGGTTTTCATTGACATTCATTGGATGGGATGGGAAGGAGGAGTGACAGTGACAACCTGCAAGCACGAGCTCACACACACGCGAGCGCGCGCTGTCAGTTTTGGAGAGGGAATACATGTCAGAAAGTGACCCGGCTGATATAACAAGGTTGAAAGAAAATTCAAGTGTGCAAAAAAGGCTCTTTTCCCACGTTTGAACCTGGCTACTTGGCCAGAGAGATATTTAAACTTCCCACCCTTCCTGCAGATTTTGAATAAACAGGCAGGGAAGGATGGAGGAATTTAATAGTCTGTGGTTGGGTCCTTTCCAGGAAACATTCTCAAAGGTCTCAAATTCTTAAGCCCACTGAGAACAAAACAGTGCCATTCTGTACACTGCGGTAGCTTTATGTTTCCTGGAAATACTCACAGTCAGCATAGATCATAGGCGATTATGCATTATGTAACATACTTATATTTTGACATTAGAAACACAGTGCTTTAATCTGATCATGTGGAAATCATACCGGTTGCCATACCTACACACCCCTGCACATGTATGTTCTGTCTTGCAGTGAACATATGAATACATGTTATGAATTTAATAGACTGTGCCGTGGCTGCTAACTGATTGATTGACAGGAGACGTGTATCCCTGAAAAGCTGTCCTAAATTAAAGGGCCTGCTGATTTAAGAATGGCGGGGATTTCGTTTGCAGTCACCCTGCAGCCATCTCAGACAGCTGGGTCAATAGCAGCCACGCCCACACCGGACTAATCCCGACAATTCAGTCTAACCCCAGCAGCAGCTTTTACCGATACATAGCCAGCCTATGTGAAAGTACCCCTTCTCTTTGACTGAGCATGCCCAGTTCTTCCGAGAGCAAAGGGTCAGTTATTAATTTCCGCAAAGCAACATGATTTAATCAGCAAACAGTTAAAGCATAATTTTATTTTTAGACCTTGTCATGCTTTGTGTTGAAATTGAAGACAACCTTAAAAAGCACTTCTGTTTTCTAAGAAGATTAATGATTACAGAAGGAGGTTCAAATGTATTCATTATTACCCACATATTAAAATCCAGGCTGCAGGAGATGGTTTGTAATTAAGACTGTGGCAGTAAATACCATGTGTGTCCTACTTGAACAGAGTCTTACTCATCTCGCCCTGCGTAAACAAGATGGAGAACTGGCACAAAAAAATTTATCACTGTCTTTTTATACAACAGAGTCATCACATTATATCCTACATAAATACGACCCGCAATACTAAAAAATCCCTATCTTTAACACAAGCGATAGGTTTGCGACCTCATACATGGGACTAATGTGCCAAGCAACCCAGTTCCTATTCAGTACTTTAAATAAACAGAGCGATATGTTTACACAAACTTAATCTAATAAGCAAGGGTTATGTTTTCACAGTGTGAGTTTAGGTAAGAAGATCATTTAAGGTGATTCATGAAAATGTCCCATCATTAATATTTCCAGAGATTTTTGCTGTAAGGACCTCATTTGTTAAACTGGCTGAAATAATGCAGCAAAAAACGTTTTTTTTTGATAGAGAATTTATTTATTTATTTATTTATTTGGTGGGGAGATTCAAGGTTTTGACACAGTATTAATTATATATGAGGTAAGCAAAGTTTACCTTTCAGTGTGTTATATTTACACTGCATTTCAATATGAGTTTCACTGCAGTCTCAGCCAGACAGAATATGTGAATATGTGGTGTGTTTGATTGCTGGATACTGGAAAAATCAGTCATGGTTTCATTAATTTTCAAGGCCTGTTTTCAGAGAATATTTGCTTTTATTGCTTAGAGCACCTTTAGTTACAATGATGTTGTTCATGGCCACCAAATAATATGCCATTCTCCCACAGAGAGACAGGCGAATGTTAGTCTGATGTGAGCAGTGTGGCATTGTGGATAAGAGATTAAGGATTTAACCAAAAATGCTTGAGTAAATGAGCAAAATGCAGAATAGAAGCTGATAAAATGTCAATTTTAAGCTCTGTCAGTTCCCCTGGATACACGCTTTGCCCAAACAGGTACACATTAACATATAGTTTATATACAGACAGCTTTACAATACGCGCTGACAAAACCACTCAATTTACAGCTATCCTCAGTACCAAGGCTGTTCTCAAGCACCTGCTGTTGGGCAAATGGGGTGACATAGCTCAGGAGGTAAGACCGATTGTCTGGCAGTCGGAGGGTTGCCGGTTCAAACCCCGCCCTGAGCGTGTCAAAGTGTCCTTGAGCAAGACACCTAACCCCTAACTGCTCTGGTGAATGAGAGGCATCAATTGTAAAGCGCTTTGGATAAAAGCCCTATATAAATGCAGTCCATTTTCCATTTACCAAATGGAGGAACGCAGACCTCTCCTCGGCCGGCTACTTTCACTCAGAACCGTCGACGATGTCGGGGTTGCCATCAGGTGCAGTGACATCAGGTATGAATGGCTGATTGTGCTTTGTGCACAGAAATATAGAATTACTTTTCCAGAGTGATCTAGAAAACTAAACACATTCAAGAAGATTAGTAAGCGCTGCAGTACAGGAAAGAATTAGACACTTTCTGAGAAAACCCCATATTTATTATGACTCACACTGTAACACCATGTAAAAGAGCACCATTTTGCTATTCCTGCTCTGTGTAGATAGAAAAAAAACCCTCTTTCCTAGAGACTTGGCTAATAGGTTCCTAAGCTTTTCAAATACTTCCTGACTTTTCAAGGAAAGATCAAGTTACATCCAATCTGATTAGCTGGGTAAACAGTAGGGTTTGGTGGTACCTAAAGTGTGTGGCACATGGTCATAGTTAAATATTTAATCTCGTCAATACATAAAAAGCGAGCACTGCAGAAACACTGCTCGTAGTTCACATGCATCAGCAGAAGCTCAGATCGGGGTCAGATTCAGTATTCTATGGTCCCATAATTCTGAGCACGAGTTGTAAAATCTCCCAGTCAAACATAAATATCCCCTCCTTCTGAACTCTGCTGCCTTTTACCCAAACGACAGCTTACAACAGCCCTTCTGGCCTGACCCAGTTTCATACAGTACAACTCTGTACATCTGTCTGTAATGTCCGCGTGTGTGTGTGATCCTTACACACACAGAGGTGGAGCTACTGACATTTCTTGCATATAATAACACAATCTATATATGTTTACAATTGACATTTAATCAACAATTAATGACAACTGAAATTATATTCTTCACACTGACTCATAGCAATCCACAGCTAATAGCACAATATATACAATTTTTTTCCGTGCATAAAACATTACACAACATAACATAATGGCGAGAACAGGCCATTCAGTCCAACAATGCTTGCCATTTTTCCTGACTAAAACAGTGCTCTAATTTCCCTACAGACTAGATAGTATCTAACACAGTATCAAGCCTAGTCTTGAAAGCTGTAGAACCTGCAGATGCATTACCTTAAAATTCATTACAAAACATAAGGAAGCCCACGGACAAGAGAAAGAGAGGTCATCTGTGTTCAGCAGAGGGGAGGACTGGATGTTTGCATGACAGAGGTGGATCTGTAACACTTGAACATTGAATATTAGGTTCTTTCCCTGTGCTAATTTCACAGTGCCGGTAAAGTGACTTTCTCAAGGCTACAGCAGCAGCCTCCTACCTGGGAATCAAACTGGCAACGCTTAGGTTACATGCCCAGTTCCCTACTCATTACACTGCAGTCACCCTTTCAGTCCCATTCGAAACTCAGACTGAGGTTTGTGTTGCACACTTATTAGACATTGAGTTTGAACCACACAGCTTAAAAACCCGCTGAAACGACTTTTGTTTTGCTTTCATTTACGTTTCGCAGCAATATTAATCTGTTTTTTTTTTTATCCCCTGGAAATATCAGCAGGGGTGTGGCAAACTTGGCAGTCACGGAAGGCGGATGAAATACCTGGAAAGGATTATGCGTAAACTCAGTTCCGTGCACCTAGCCTGTTATGATAACATGAAGTGATTCATGGGTAGAGTGATGGCGAGGAGAGCAGAACCAATCGGAATCAGGTGACATCACGGCCCCGAGGACCACAGAGTCCATTTCGAGCGGAGATCGGAAAGGCCCCAGAACAGGTCCCAGACACACTCGGTCCTGTCTGTTTCCACTTAGTCACCATGGCCACATGATGTATGTACAGCCTTACGGAGAAAGGAAGCTACTGGACTGTGTCTAAGTGATAGCACACGCTAGCAGAGCAGAGGTCTCTGAGCTTATTATGCAAATGCTATAGCTCCCCGCTAATCATTTTTTCAGAGCTGTCAGACGTACCCCACAGGGCGGTTCATTGGCTAAGCGCCGAAAGGTGTCCTCCAATGGTGTCAGGTGTCTCTAAAACGACTTTGGTATTTTCTGACCCGTAGTTCCCAAGGTTTGTCCCAAATTCACTTCATTTCTGAAAAAAAAAAGAAATCATCGTAGTAATTCTAGCTAGCTCCCCGTGCGCAGACTGTTTGTAAAAGCCATCTGTGTGTTCGCTTGGTCAGAAGAATGGTTCTGTCACCCGAGCTATGTAATTTACAGAAACACCACTGGGAGGAAAGATGAATGATAGGGTTTTTGTTAAGCGGAACTGTGCCGTACCTTTTATGGTCCGGATCACGAGGCGCTGTTGACAGAACTGAACTGAAAATGAACGGCATCGCACCTGGGGGATTCTGGGTAACTGTGCTGCTGGGTAACTGCGGCGTTGAAGGTTGGGCTGGCCTTTTTTTTATCCGCCTTCTGTGGAAACCTGTGAGACCTAGGGCAGCAGTGTCCTGTTTGATCCTCCAGGCAAACCCCCAAATCCTTCTGACTCCTGGAATCCACAACTCCCACAGCTCAGTTCCCACAGTAAGACCGCGAGAGCAGAAATGAAGGCCTCATTTTCAGCCACATTAACCCACATTTGGCCTGCTGCGTTAGTCATGGATCTCAGAGCCAGCTTTAGTCTGCGCAGGCCAGAAAATATTGATTTTTAAAAAAACCCAATGAAATTGTAATGAATCGTGTTTTTGGTTTTAAAAGACACTGGATGGCAAAGCAAAAGTATTTAGATCTTTATTTAACCAGGTAAACGTCTCATTGAGATTAAAAAATCACTCTTACAAGAGAGAACTGGCCAAGGGGGCAGCATAAAACACACAGATAAAAGCTGCTTTCAAAGACAACATAAAAGACAGGACACAAAGTCAAAAAATATAAGAAAATATAATCTAAATCGATAAAATCAGCCAAATAAACAAATGATGAGCAATGAAAAAACACAAATCAATACAATAGTTTTCTAAAACTTGAGACAGTGAGAATGTGTGAAATGGATGATATCAGTCAGTTTAGCTGGTGAACAGCTGGTTGACCAGTTTAAAGTGGGGAAAAATCAACATTAACAGGCTGCTGCTACAATATAGCATGCCGCTACAACACTACAACAGGCTCCTGGTGCACTACAACAGGCTACTACTACAATATAGCATGCCGCTACAACACTACAACAGGCTCATGGTGCACTATAACAGGCTATGCAGACAGACAGCATTAGGGAGAAGATGGGGAGCAGAGTGCCTTCAGGGCAGACATTAGAATTAAACAGAGTACTTCAGCTTAAAAAGCTGGCATCAATGTGTGCCCCGGAAAGATTTGGGACAATGGTGAAAGGACAGCCTCCATATGTTGGCTTTTTATTTTCCTTCCCCTCGATTGGCTCATTAAGACAGCGCTTTGGCACGCAAGCCTGGCTGCCTGAGGGCAGGTAAGGACCTGTGTGTGAGAAGATAAGAGTCACTACAGCAGGGTCACACACACTCACTCAAACACATGCACACACTCCAACATATACAGGCACACACGCACACTTTAAAAAGAAGTGTAATAGGGTTAATCCCTTTAAACGGTGCTCTGATTGGACAAAAGTGTTTTATCCATGCTGTAATGGGAATAAACCCTTTAGACAGCGCTGTAATGAGACTAAACCCTTTAAACAGCTCTGTAATGGGACTAAACCCTTTAGACAGCATCTTAATGGGACCAAACCCTTTAAACAGTGCTGTAATGGGACTAAACCCTTTAAACAGCGCTTTAATGGGACTAAACCCTTTAGACAGCATCTTAATGGGACTAAACCCTTTAAACAGCGCTGTAATGGGACTAAACCCTTTAAACAGCGCTTTAATGGGACTAAACCCTTTAGACAGGTATGTAATGGACAGTGCTGTAATGGCACGCAACACAGTTACAGCTTGTCACACCTTGTTTGTCTTCTTCTCCCTTCTGATGCGGAAGTTGAAGTTTTTGGAAGGGTTGCCTTTTTGGTCCCACAAGGGGCAGAGAAGGCATGTGTGAAGTCACACACGTGGTGAGTTTCATTTTAAAGGAGAAAAACAACAACATCTGCTCTGGTTTCAACATCAGGGAGAAAAATGTCTCAAGATAACAGACAGATGTGTTTCTCTGGTTGTTCCCTTGGACTAGAGTTTGTATTGTTTTAAAATGAGTCACAGAAATTTCTCTTCCTCGTAAATCTCACGCCTCACGTACATAACATGCTCGTCATTCATGGTGCTGAATAAATTCAATTTTTGTCTTTATTTCTGTCTGTTTTAATGCTTGTTTTTTTTTTTTTTAATGCTTTCTGTCTTTTTTAATGTGCTAACTCCCCTAGAGCTGCACGTTCTCCCCGTGCTCTGCTTGGAGCCGCTAGGGGAGTTAGCACGTTTTCCCTGTGCTCCGCTTGGAGCCGTTAGGGGAGTTAGCACGTTCTCCCCGTGCTCTGCTTACAGCCTCGAGGGGAGTTAGCACGTTCTCCTCGTACTCAGCTTAGAACTGCACCACTAGGACAGTTAGCACGTTTTCCCCTGCTCTGCTTAGAGCTACAGTGCTAGGGGAGTCTGCTTACGGCGGCTAGGGGAGTTAGCACGTCTTCCCCATGCTCTGCTTACAGCGCCTAGGGGAGTTAGCACGTTCTCCCTGTGCTCTCTTTAGAGCCCCTAGGAGAGTTAGCATATTCTCTGCGAATGTCTGTGCATGTGTGAGCATGTGTGTGCGTGTGTGTGTGTGTGTGTTTCCCAGCCCAGGAAATTCTCCCCCAAAAGAATAGTTAATAAATATATTTCCACACAGAAAAATATTTTACGGTTGCAGTTCTCTGACGCACTTCCTGCTGTTAGGAAAGCCTGGATTGCGAGTGGATTGAATTAAGCACAGAGTCTGTGAGGTTTGGCTTGCTGGTGCTCTGGTAGGTCTGGAATGTATTGTGCTGGGTTGGACACACGGGATGACTAGCACCAGGAAAGACAACACACTGATGGCTGGGGGGGGGGGGGGGGGGGGTGGTGGGTAGGTACTGTATGTAAAAGGAATTAAAGGGGCACTACAGCCGATCAGCGCAAGGCAATCCTACGACAGCTGTGGAGTGTGCTTCAGGCTTTCAGCCTGGCCTGACCCCTGCCACGCCCCCCGCCCCCCACCTCTGGGGCGAGCTGCTCGGCAGGGATTGCTAAACTCCGGAAACGGCCTGGAAGCTTTCGAGGAAACCCGACTCTCCCCTGCGGAACGAGTGACGTGTTCTGGGGCGGTGCTGGTACAGGCATGCTCTTTCCAAGAGCGCCTTCTTTTTCTCTCCGTGTGCAGCCAGCAGAACGGAGACACCCCCTCTTTTAATGCAGCACATACATCATACATTAGCTCTAGGAAACGCCAAAAATCTACAAAAACAAAAATGTTTTTGATTAAACCCAGAGCTGTGCGCGTCATATTCAGGACAATATTCTGCTTGAGCACATACAGTTCTGTAGATAAAAAGCATTTGCACGTACAATATATTCTGCTGTGTGTACAAGAGCATTATTTCATAAGTATGAAATATGCATCTATGTACTGTAAATTATTTAATTGAAAATCTCAGGAAAGCGTAATGTAATCTATGGAAAGATGAATGGTATATTTTTGAAAATATTTTAGATATTGCTGCTTTCATACATTAATTTTTCACACAGGATGAATATTTTACAACCTTTCTTCTTAGTGCATAATAACTTAACATTTCACTCCATAATGTTATATGCACAGATATATTTTAATGAATAAAATCCACCAATAATTTATATACAAATGCTTAAAGTTCTAAAATGTTGGAATTTATATTGCAACATACTGTAACAAATTTAAAATATATTTATAGGGATTGAGCTTATTGCTTTTTTGTGTGTGTTATGAGGAAATCTAGGGTGTAGAATTGTAGAACTGCAAACTGGAAAAGAGAGAAAAACTGTCATGTTGAGGCTTAATTAAATATTCAACAGAATTTTTCTGAGTGATGTGTTAGTCTGATGTGCTGTAAATCCTGGGATCCACATGCACCAAAACAATATTCTGGGATACTGTACATGCAAAGATTCTTTAATCACCCAAATGTATGGAATGCTTGAACTGGAAGAGCTGAGTAAAGCCATGCCACCAGTAATCACACAGTGCAAAAATGCTGTGCACTTAAGATGCTTTGCACTAAAGAGACTGTAGACCAAAGATGCTGTACACTAAATATTATTTACACTAAAGATGCTTTACGCCAAAGATGCTGTATGCTAAAGATGCTTTACACTAAAGATGTTTTGCACTAAAGATGCTGCACACTGAAGCTGCTTTGCACTAAAGATGCTTTTCTGATCACCATGGAGAATATGTGAGTTTGCTTTTCCTCCCACAGTGATTAATAGCGCATTTATGTATTAATGCCTTAAACACGCGGTGTGATTTTGGAACCAACTCGGCTAAGAGTTGACTTAAGCATGGCGCAAGACTGAAGTCATTTTGAATCGTGCTCCATGTTTCGTTCCCAGGAGGACAGTGCAATGCTTCAGGCTTGAGGAGCCAAGATTATTGCTTGATGAGCCCAGAACTTTTTGTTTTTCTACCAAATCACAAATCTTTCAGAGCAGAACCGACTAGTGGGGCTGCCAGCAGCCAGTGGAAAAGAATGGAGTACACACATTCCAAAACTACAACTACCCTGAGCACGAGTTCCCTCGCGTGCCTAAGAACACCCAGAAATGATGTGAAATTAGGATGTCCTTAAGTGTGTCACCATGACAAGTGTTCCTGCCTGAGTTTTGCCCTTTATCGAACCCCTGGAGTATGAAGCTCATGCCATTCTTCTTTTAGGCTGGTCACAGAACCATGGTTCATATTTCTGACCCTTGACCCGGAAGTTTATTTAGAGCATGCTGAGAACGAGTCTGTGGCTTCACACATTGCATACATGATCCGCTTAGGAACATGCACGGTATGTGCACAAAACTCAGCGCGGAGTGAATGTCAAAGCCAAATCAGAGCTGATTCATGGCTTCTCTGGTCTGTTACACAGAAAAGACCTGCTTCAGTCTATCTTGTACTATTCGGCTGAGCTACGTGAGATACATAAAAAACAGTAGGTATTTCAACAATATTCTTTCCTCGTATTGTATTTCCCATTTTCAGATATCCATCAAAAATAAGGCTTCTTTCAATTTTCAAAGTTATGGTATTTACTAGAGTAACAACATTTAGTTAATAAACGGACATTAGCTACACTCAACTAGCTGAACAAAGCAAGAGAGAACAAGCCCTTGTCTGTTTGGCCGAGTGTGGCCTTGTCCCGAGCAGCCAGGACGATCTGTCCACGCACAACGGTCAGCATTCATCCATGGGTTTTTGTTTCAGGTTGGAGCTTTCTCTGGTTTTCAGTGAAAGCTTCATTGTGCGAGGAGCATAATAACTTCATTGTAGTGGTGGGAAATAGGGCCACAGATTAAGTGTGTTTTCTGCTTATTTGCCCGTTCCTGTGACACAGTGGAAGTTTTTGGAGCGGACGTCCCTCGGAACGCGACCTCGGGTGCTCTGGTTGGACCGGGTTCCCAGCGGGACGTCCCACACCAGTGCTGGGCCATGCAGGGACTCAGACGGGAAAGGTCCGGGGGTCAGAAAGTAAAAGTCCTGCCGTGTGTTTCTTCTACCCATGAGCTCAAACCACTGAGTTGCTTCTGATTTCTGCCTCCTGGCTGAAGGACTGGGTGGGAACAAAACCCTGGGGAGGACTTTTACTTTCTGAACCTGGATTATCCACCTCTGCAAGGACTCCACAACGTGGTGAAACGGAGCATGTGTGAAATCTGAGGCGGTGGATAAACTGCGCTTAAAAGGAAGACGGACACAACCTTTTCAGTGTGCCCGAGAAGGACCATGGACCACGGGCCCAATGCTCTGGTACTGATCCTGGACCATGGGCCCAATGCTCTGGTACTGATCCTGGACCACGGGCCCAATGCTCTGGTACTGATCCTGGACCATGGGCCCAATGCTCTGGTATTGATCCTGGACCACGGGCCCAATGCTCTGGTACTGATCCTGGACCATGGGCCCAATGCTCTGGTACTGATCCTGGACCACGGGCCCAATGCTCTGGTACTGATCCTGGACCATGGGCCCAATGCTCTGGTATTGATCCTGGACCATGGGCCCAATGCTCTGGTACTGATCCTGGACCATGGGCCCAATGCTCTGGTATTGATCCTGGACCACGGGCCCAATGCTCTGGTACTGATCCTGGACCATGGGCCCAATGCTCTGGTACTGATCCTGGACCACGGGCCCAATGCTCTGGTACTGATCCTGGACCATGGGCCCAATGCTCTGGTATTGATCCTGGACCATGGGCCCAATGCTCTGGTACTGATCCTGGACCATGGGCCCAATGCTCTGGTACTGATCCTGGACCACGGGCCCAATGCTCTGGTACTGATCCTGGACCATGGGCCCAATGCTCTGGTATTGATCCTGGACCATGGGCCCAATGCTCTGGTACTGATCCTGGACCATGGGCCCAATGCTCTGGTATTGATCCTGGACCACGGGCCCAATGCTCTGGTACTGATCCTGGACCATGGGCCCAATGCTCTGGTACTGATCCTGGACCATGGGCCCAATGCTCTGGTATTGATCCTGGACCACGGGCCCAATGCTCTGGTACTGATCCTGGACCATGGGCCCAATGCTCTGGTACTGATCCTGGACCATGGGCCCAATGCTCTGGTATTGATCCTGGACCATGGGCCCAATGCTCTGGTACTGATCCTGGACCACGGGCCCAATGCTCTGGTACTGCTCCTGGACCATGGGCCCAATGCTCTGGTATTGATCCTGGACCATGCTAATGCCAACTCTAGCCAGCAGCACCATGGATGGCATCACCCAGGAATGAGAGGGGGTTCATTTGCAGGGATGACAGTGTACAGCCTCTGGATGTCAAAAAGCTGCTCACTGCTGGAACTGCTTCAGATCTGTATTCAGCCTTGGTGGAAAAAGTATCTTCGTGGGGCCCATTAGGTCTACAGAGACATCTCTCAGAGACTTAGTGACAGTCCTCATCATATTTGTGTATTTTATTCAAAGCCGCTTAGCTGTAGATAAATACGTGTGATTGACAGGGCTGCCTCACATAATTTTACTGGCAACTTGTTTTCCCATGATCCTTTGAAGAGCTAATGTTCAGCCTTCATCCATCTGTCACGAAATGTTGTTTTCTTGTTCGAACAGGCGCAGTATTACAGAGACATATGTTTCTTGTTTCTGAGTAAGACAAGAAATAAAAACCAATTAAGATGCGTGGTTCAGACCTTAGGCCAGCTGAGTTTTTCACTGGTGCTGGATTTAAGTGCAGTGTCCTGATTAATTTGTGACTAATTAATCTCACTACAGGATTTGCGAGCAAGATTTTATGAATGGATGATTCTCACCTGACCTCTTTTGAGTCAATCAAATGTGCCCACTTGTTGCTGCTGCTTTGTGTAGACAAAAGCATTTGTCACTTGGTTTAGTTGGCAGAACAATTTCTGTTTTCAAACAGTGTGAATAATGCTTTCAAATTTATTTCATGCTCAGTGGCAGATCAAATAAAAAGCATAGCAATTTTTTATTGAGGTGGACACATGAGAACTGCACTGTTCCACAAAAGGCTGGGGTGGAATATAAATCGAAAGAGAACTGAAAAACAAAATAAATAAATGCAGTATCAGTACAAAAAAAGATGTCCAATTCCCTGTGGAAAATAACCAAAATAATTAAAGTCAAATTCAAATAATGTGACTCTCAAGTCACATTATGATCGCCTATATTCAGACTTTCAAAATAAATGGCAGGCAGATAATTAACAAATGACTTAAGGTCCTTATTAAACACAAACACGGAGGATACATGTCTGTTTCTGTAAAAATAATGACACGTGACTTCACTATAGACACTGGGGCAGCAACACAAATATGAATGTTTGTTTTGGATTCCAAAGGTGAGCATAAAAGATTTCATGCTATAGCCGCCCCTGGATAAATTCAGACTGGAAATTGCTATGACCTGTGTTGTTCCTGCAGTGACCACTAATGGTTTGGGAGGCTGAGCCAAGAACAGTGTAATTAAACAGAACAGTGCAAACAAACCAAACCCGCAATAAGCCCACCTTACAGTATGAACCGTTCAATCACATGTCTGGGAGAGTTTTTGTGTGTGTCTGTGTGTCTCAAAGTAAATAAGAAACCTGATCAAAAACCTTGAATTGTAAAGTGGTTTGATGAAGAATGCTGAAACACAATAACAAAACTGAGACCCTTATCTAACCAAAAATACCCTCAACCACAAAAACAGCTTGCTCAGAAAAAAATATTGTGAAATATTGAAGGAAAATAAAATGACTCTAAAATGAAAAAAAAAAGCATTGTAACAAAACTCTACAAGCCACAGAAGAATTACTTAATCAAAACCGGTTCTGGAACAATGGAATAATCCAAGACAATACAAACCCTGAACATAGCTATACAAAATGGTGACATCTTGAAAACATATTTTGAAATCCTTCAAAAGAAAACACCACCAGGTTACCTCATTTGAACATGAAATTCTAAAGGAAAAACTGAAACAAAGTGAATTAGTGGTGTTGCTGGAACAATCTGCAGCCTCTGGCATCATGCTAAACAGCTCATAAGTTTCTACTTTGTGCAAATGGGCTACTGCTGCTGTCACCCAGAGCATAGAGGCTAATGCAGCATCGGAAACTGCTAGAACACTACTGTCAGAACTGGGGCTTAGCAGGTAATAAAGACAAAAATTATGATAACCAAATAGAAGCCAAAATCTCAGGAAAGCAGACAACTCTTTACTCTAGGCCAGTGGTGCTCAGACTCGGTCCTGGGACACACCTGATTCTACTAATCAAGGTGCTTCGCAGAGACTCTGATTGATTGATTGCTTGATTGATTGATTGACATTCTTTGTTGATCATTAAAATACAAGAGGCCCCTCTAGCCAGAGATGCCCCAGATACAAAAATCATCAAAAGGAGAAAAACGCAATAAAGCCCAAAGGCTTATTATCATTGTGGTCCTCTAGTGGTTGATTAGTAGAATCAGGTATGTGCACCCACACTGACCCTTTCTGGATAAGACTGGGGACCCCAGCTCTAAAACATGAAAAGCACCTAATTAAGAAATATTAACAGCTTGTTAAAATTGCAGTTGAGGTTGGAATGAAAACCAACATACACAGTAGTCCCCCAGGACCGAGTTTGAGAACCACTGCTCTAGGCAACACCACTCTGAAAGAACACATTAAATTATGATAACCTTGGATGGAAAATCAGTGCCTCGGGGAACTTTGGTCTGGTACTTTTGCTGGGTACGCATTAAAAAGCAAAGCATGTACACTTTTCTAAAATTTGACATTTTCATCTTGCCTATTGCACTATAAGGGTGTGATTAACAGTGTCCTCTCAGCCAGCAAGACTAGATAAGATGAGACAACAAATATATGAAAAATGTGAAGAAAAGCATCAACAAATGTCTGCAGGTGGCAGAACGAAACATATTTTTCCTACAATATGATAAATTAGAAAACAATTTATTACTCAATTACTAATTACCCAGTCTTGCCATATGCCATATGAGATGTTATAACCTTATCATTATTGTTGTTGCTATTATTGTTATTATTTTTGTTGTTGCTATTATTATTATTATTATTATAGTGTTGTGGGTCATGCTTGTTGCATGTTGTATATGTGGTTTCTATGTTTCTGTGTATTGTATGTGTTGCTTTGGGGATATGAGAAGTTGTCCTGCCAATAAAGCAAGTTGAAATTGAAAAATTGAAAGAGAGAGGCGGGTGGTAAGATGAAAGCTGGCTTGAGATCAGTGGGGGCATGGCTCAGTACCAGATTGTTAAAATGCTCGGATGGGGGTGAGAGGTCTTGGGGGTGGGGGTGGGGCTGAGGGGGGGGGGGGTTGGCGGGCGCCTGCATCCCGCGGCGCTACCTTGTGGCACGGTTTCCATGGCGCTGGGGCGATGCAGCAGCCAGGGAGTCTCGCTAAAGGGAAATGTTTATTCAGCATCTCTGCAGGAGCTGGAGAGGGGACACATGTCCGTAGCCAGCGCATGCTAAACCAGCAGCACTGGCCAATTTAGCGTGGAAATGCACTGATGACCCGAATATTAATGCTGCTGCTTCCCCCTTACTTATTGTGCAGTTTCCATTGGCGACAATGAAATGTGGCTTCCATGGTTTTGGAGCCATAAATGAAAAAAATGAATGCAGACAGGAATGTGTGTGTGAGAGAAAGTAAGGGAGGAGAAAGGAGGAGGGAGCACAGAGAGACGGGGACACAGCGAGAGGTAGAGGCAGACGCACACACACACACAGACACACAGGCGCACACACACACACACACACACACACACACAGACACACAGGCGCACACACACAGGCGCACACACCCTAGCAATATCCTCAGTCTCAATACATATCGGCCCTGACGCAGAGAGCCAGCAGAGCAATAACCTGTTTTACTGAGGTTTTGTGTGGGGCAGTCAGTCAGGGCCAGCTGTGACAGCAGTGCGTTTATATGAGCTTTATAAAGCTCTGCTCTCCCTGTCAGGCCACTGCAGGGGTCTGAGATTTTGAAAGTACCCACTGTGTCCTATCTGTACCAGCCATTCCCACACCCAGAACACATTGGGCTCCGCCTACTTTATACAAACTCCAAAGCAGGGGCTCCAGTACAGAACAGTACAGTACAGTGTAGTGTAGTGTAGTATCTCTTACAGCACTGGGGTTGGAAAAGTGTGCAGCATGTGTTTTATAGAGGTGTCCAGGTACACAGAAAATAAGCAGATAGTGTATTACTCACACGCATCAAACATCATGACTGTATGTCCAGCTCTGGATCTGTACAGAGCCAGCCCACCTCTCTCTGCTGACAGAATAATATGCGGAAGCTAGAAACATTTTATAAAGGTAGCTAGCTCTTATGCATACACCTTCAGCTGTGTACGTGTGTATAGGTGTGCTTGTGTGCGTGTTTATGTAAGGGCGTGTTTTACGAGGATGTTTGTGCATGTGCCTGTAGATAGCTGTGTGACTGTGGGTGTGTGTTAGCATTTGTGCACACTCACGGTGGTGTACGTGTTCGTGGGTGGGTGCGTGTTAGTGGGTGTATGTTTCATATGGGTGTGTGTTTGTGTATGTGATAGTTTTAGCATGTGCGTTCATGCAGGTGTGTGATAGTGGTGTGCGTGAGTCAAATGCGTGACCAGAATTCTGAAACACATCTGTGGTTATGTGGGTCACTGTTACCGTGCACAGATAGGGATAGGTACAATCATGGCCCCAGAGGGGGGGTGGTGTCCTAGTGTCCTGCATGCACCCATAGCCGTGCTCTGCAGCGTAACAGAGTGCTGGACACATTTCGGTAGCCTATCCCCCAAAGACACAGTCCTCCACTGGTTCTGAAAAGCTTCATGAACAGAGATCTCTCTGGGGCTTCCTTTTCACAGTGACATTTCATTGACTCATTCCCCCCTCATAAAACCACTGATTGGTCTCTGGCTTGATACACAGGATATTATTAGTCTCAGACGGCAACCCATTTCATGCAGCGTGTCTGTAATAATGCAATAAAATGCACCAGGGAGAGAGAACATCTTGCTCTCTGTCCAAAATCGACTGTGCCGTTGGGTGCAGTGTACTAAGGACCACCCCCCAAGGACCACCCACCCATGGCAGACGGAACACTGAGGTTTGGAACTAAGGCATTCTGGGAAGGAAAAGCGGGCAGAAGTCCTCCCAGAGGCCTGGAGCGGGAGAACATTTTTTATAGACGCGGTTTATGAAAGAGCACTCAAGAGACATTAATGATCCATGTTACAATGTGCGTGTTGAGCAACATGTTTAAAGTTTGATGCAATGCAGTTATTATGTTACTATGGTTACCATGGTTACAGGCTTCATGAGGAGTTTTCTTAATGTTTATGTGGTATCTGGGCATGGTTGCTGACAGATTGTGATACTAAAGCAATACGTGAGACAGAAAGTACAACAGCCTGTAATCCACTTAAACCGGCCTGGCTTACCTGGCCAATTATAAACCTTTATGGGATACCTATGTGCATTAATAATCCCTTTGTTCAGTCTCACAATATTTGTGGGTTTACCTTTTTGATGAAAATCTCTGGTGTTGTTCAGATGTGGAGCAGATGTTGAGGGTAACTGCTGGTGTTTGTCAGTACTGTTGGAGAATACTTTGGCTCCTCTCTCACTGTCTCAAAGACTACTCGTGTTGCCATTCTGCTAGATACATGGCCTGGATGGGTAAGTGATGGATGTTTCATAACTGATATCTGATAACGGATATCTCAGAGCTGTATCTCTGGGCCATCCCTGTGGGACTCAAGGAACACCTGAAGTTGAAAGATGGAGGTTGTGGCAGAAGAGGTGAGGAAGTGACAAGGAAAAAGACAGGAGGAAGGAGAATATCTCCTGGCCTAGTGTATGTGTGGCTGTGTGTGTGTGTGTGTGTGTGTGTGTGTCTGTGTGAGTCTGTGCACGGTTATGTGTGTGTGTGTGTGTGTGTGTGTGCGTGGTTATGTGTGTCTGTGTGTGTGTGTACGCGTGTATGTGAGGAGCTGCAGTAAGTCTTTAGGAACAGAAACAGGCGTAGCATGCCAGATCTATGAATGGGTCTGTCTCCAGGCCCAAAGCTCTAAGTGTGTGAATGCAAAATAATTATAATAATCAGAACGCACTCTCTTCCCTTAACCTGCAACATAATGACTATAATTACTCCGGATGGCAGTACTGATTATCTTTTTTTATATATTTTTTTTTTACTCAAAGCGTAAAGTCTTCAAATCCCTGTCCTCCTCCCAAAAGGCAAGGAATTATTTATTTATTTATTTATTTATGTATCCATTCATTTTTAACTTTTTCCTTTCTTTATGTTGAACAAACATGTTTTATTGTTATATGAACTTCCATGTAACGCGCTTTGGATAAAAGCGCCATATAAAATGCAGTTCATGTGCACAGACTAAAGGGAAATAAAATAACTACAGTCTGCATTGGCCTTTTCCTGTGGATGGTGTGTGTTAGCCTTCTGGTAGAGCAAAACCAGAAACTATTAATATTAATGGTCTCTAGTCACATTGAGGAGTTTCATTATGAATAATTATTGGCAATTTGGCAAGCCCTCTATATTGAACGAAAAACTGATTTATTTGTCGGGGGGGGGGGGGGGTTGGTGGCAAAGCCTCTGAAATTGAATGAGTGATCTGCACTGCAGCCAATCAGCATTAATAATACACTGTCCACCCATTACATTACATTACAGGCATTTGGCAGACGCTCTTATCCAGAGCGACGTACATCAAAGTGTATAACCATAACCAGGAACAAGTATGACGAAAACCCTAGAGCGAAGTACCGGTCCAAGTACAGGGAACAACCGCATAGATCAACTTGGACCCTGAAGGTTAAACTGATTAACACTAATACAACGAGAACTGCAACAATTACTGTTTGTATTTTTTTTTTAAAATTAACTCCACTGCATTAAGACAGTTAATGCACCTAAGTCACCTACAAAACAGCTACCTAGTTACAACCCTAAGCTTACAGTCATTTACAGGGGGGTAGGGAGGGAAGGGGAGAGGTGCAGCCTGAAGAGGTGAGTCTTCAGTTGTCGTTTGAAATGGGTCAGTGTCTCAGCTGTTCTGACCTCCACGGGGAGGTTATTCCACCATCGTGGGGCCAGAACAGACAGGAGACGTGATCTGGAAGTGCAGGTGCGAAGAGGGGGAGGTGCCAGGCGTCCTGAGGTAGCAGAACGGAGGGATCTGGCTGGCATGTAGGGTTTGAATATCTTGTGGCGGTATGCTGGGGCTGATCCCTTGACTGCCTGGTATGCTAGGACCAATGTTTTAAATTTGATGCGAGCTATAACAGGCAGCCAGTGGAGGGTAGTGAGCAGGGGCGTGACGTGGGAGTGTCTGGGGAGGTTGAAGACCAGACGAGCTGCAGCATTCTGGATGAGTTGCAGAGGTCTGGTGGCAGATGCCGGTAGTCCAGCCAGAAGGGAGTTGCAGTAGTCCAGGCGGGAAAGAACCATTGCTTGGACCACCCTATTGACAACCCCCCCCCCCCCCCCCCCAGTCGTTTGGATGTGGGTAGTATGGCTATGTGGCCTAGTTAAACTGTTATTTCCTGAACCAGGTTTGAATTACAGGCCCATCTCATTGCTGCCAGGTCAGGGGACCGCAGATTCAGTTGGTGGCGGCTCAGGCAGGCAGCGCTGGGTTTCACTCCGCAGTTCGGCGGCTGAACCGCGTGGTCGTCGCCTAGGCGACGCGCATCGCATGCGCAGCCGGAGCAGACCGGCCGTGGGTGTCCGTTCCGCCAGAGATGCGGGCCGGTGAGCGCCGAACCACAGGCAACCCGTCGGAAAGAGTCGCCCTCTCCCCGGGCGATGTTACCGCGAGCCGCGCGCCTCCCCGCTGCCCACGGATGCCACTGGCGTAGCGGAATTCAGAGACGTGAGCTAGCGCGTGAGCGTCCGCTACCGACTGTGATGTCATTGCTAGGGACGCCGGTCTTTAGCTTGGCAGGCTAACGGTATCTCTTGAGTGGTTCGGCTGCAGTGTAGTGGGGTTAGATCACAGAAGATCCAACCCTATTACACTGATTTGATTGAATGGATAAGATGGTAAACCGTGGGGCCCGTACATACACTAGAATTGTACCTTAGTAGGGTGAATCATGATTTTTTTAAATTACAGGCTTCTCCAAAAATTCCATTTGTAGATCCAAAATCTGACTCTATTAACAGGAAACAGGCACACGATAAGGTCAATGCTTCAGGGCCAGAAGATGTGACAGGTTGTTTTCAGCCTTTTATGCAGTTGGGAAACGCCCACAACCACATGTGTCTCCTCTGCACAGGGACGAGATTAAGAGGGGTGAGCCTGTGCTCTTCCAGGAACCCGTAATGTGCGGCAGAAGTCCTCGGAAACGCCTCGGCACGAGTCTCTCTGCCGGACTCGAAAAGCGCCAGAAATGTTGAGAAAACAAACAGCCGTATGTCTCAATACCCAAGGAGGTAATTTTCCTGTTTCATAATAGTGCTTATTCTAAAAGAGCAGGCTGGGTGACTAACCTACCGTGCCCTGTCTCTTTCCCATCTCACTGAGAGAGCGGTGAATATCGCCCCTTTTTCATTGGTTCAGGAACCATCCGTGCCTGGAACTACTGAGAACCTCTTTAGTTCCTGGAATGCGTTCTGGCTTCTGTTTCCACTGAACTTCCAGAACTGTGCTTTTCCATACATCCATCCATTGCTTAACAGCTGCATCCAGATCATGGTCGTGGTGGAAACAGGGAAAGCAGGGCAGCCCAGACGTCCCTCTCCCCAGCGACGTCCGCCAACTCATCCCGGGGAATCCCAATGTGATCCCAGACCAGCCGGTGGATATAGTCCCTCGAGCGTGTCCTAGGTCCGCCCCTGGGTCTCCTCCCTGGTGGCTGTGCCTGGAACACCTCTAGAGGGAGGTGTCCAGGAGGCATACTTATCAGATGCCCGAACCTCCTCAACTGATGCCTTTCAATGCAGAGGAGCAGCGGCTCTGCTTTACCATTATTACACACCACGGTAATGGTAAACAGAAATAGAGCTCAGTTTACCCTGCCCGGAATAGGGTTAACGGGACCCATCCCTGGAGCCAGGCCTGGGGGTGGTGTCTGCAGGCGAGCGCCTGGTGGCCAGGCAGCCCGCGTAACTCGCCGGGCTCAACCTGAAAAGATTATGTGGGACAACCGTCTGAACCCACCACCTGCAAGGTTCGGGGTTAGGGGTCGGGTGCAATGCCCATCGGGCGAAGGGCAGGAACAGAGTAGACCGGGGCGTTATCTGCCCAGATGATGGAAACTGGTTCCTGTGATGCTTTTGTGCCTGTTCAACCAGGGGTAACCAACCCGCTGTTCCTGGAGAAAATGAAAACCTACAGGACGGTAGATCTCCAGAAACTGGGCTTGTTACACACTGTGTTAAACCACCACGGGTACCATAAAAAATTGACATATGATTCACGAAGTACCAGCAGTGGATGGAAAGCACTACCAGGACAGAGCGCACATCTCCTGTACAAACTGGGTGTTAACCACTGAAGTCATTCCTCTCTACAGCTTCAGGGCTCCACTCCCCAGTCGCACTGTAAAAACTGTGGCTTTTATGTATAAAAAAGTATTCATTGTGTGACCTTCGGTATGCACTTGTTGTTGCGTCGCTTTGGGTAAAAACCTCTGCCAAATAAATATACTGTAATGCAATTTAAAATGAAGCCCAGACCTATTAATCTGACCTTGCCTTGAGTGTGAACAGAAAGCAAGCCTACAGTGAATCCAGCGAGAAACCACTCTGCTGAGCGGTTAACTGGCTTTAAAAGCGCACTTAGCCTGATGCTCCACTCATTGTGCAAGACCTCCTGCTCCTTGCGGAAACCTACTGCAATCTGCTGTCTGTACCTCTTTGGTTTGTTTTTGTTTTCTTTTTCAGAGAGCTTGCATAAGCAGGAGCAGCTCTGACACTGGCTGTGTCGGAGAGCGCAATCTTTCACACAGCGAGGAAAGTGTTGATGAGCATTACGGCACAGGCCACCTTCCAGGCTTCAGTGTTTCCATGGCTCCTTCATCTAATTACCTACTTACTTACTACACTGTTATCTCCAGACACTGTGTGGCAGGTTGAATGAGCGTGAGGTCCATGAGCAGAGTCCAAGCAGAATGATTTATCTCAGTCACTGCCGCTATACCCACGGTCCTGCTGTACCCACATCCCTCTTAATTCTCTCTCTGTTCTCCAGTGAGACGACTCTGTGCGATTTCCCATAAGCTCTGTGTGACAGGAACATATTGAGTCTGAGAGGTCAGAGGTCAGGGGGCAGTAAAAAGAATCTTTTCTCTCCCTACTCCTATCTGGAATGGGAGGGGTTTTTTATACTTTGATTCTGAAATAGATTTATGTTCATAATTCAATTATTTTCTTCCTCTCTTTAATAATCTGAGATTGTTTTTCTTGAAATGATGACAAAATATATATTGCAATGCTTTTAATGTGTTTTTCAAGCTGTGTGCCAACACAATGCAAAAAACTATGTTTTTTTGTGTTCCTTAATTTCCTTAAGAGGAAACATATGGTTCAAAGGGGAATAACTCACCAAGCAAATGATCCAGGTTCCAAGCGAAGGAAGCAATCAGTCTCTGGTACTGTTGCTCCTTCTGAAATGACAAGTCCCAGTCTTTATGCTGAGAAGCAGTAAAAGAATGCATGTGCTTCCTGGCTGTGCTATAGTGTGCATGTACATGGTGACTATACTATAGTATGCAAGTGCACAGTGACTGTACTATAGTATGTATGCACACAGTGACTGTTCTATAGTACATGTGCACAGTGACTGTACTATATTATGCATGTACACAGTGACTGTACTATAGTATGCATGTGCACAGTGGCTGTGCTATAGTATGCATGTGCACAGTGACTGTGCTATAGTATGCATGTACGTAGTGGCTGTACTATAGTATGCATGAACACAGTGACTGTACTATAGTATGCATGTGCTAAGTAGCTGTGCTATAGTATGCATGTACACAGTAACTGCCTGACAGATATGCATGCAGGCTCTAAATCAGGTGGCAGGAGCACGGTGGCCTGCGGTGCCTCTGGCCCTTCGCACGCCCTGATTGGCTCTCTGCCGGGCCGGGCGAGCCAGCTTTCCCTGGGCACCTCCGTTCCTGGGCCATCCCGCTGACTCAATCAAAGCCTCTCCGCTTTGGCTCTGATTCCTAACTGATAACTGTAGATTTAGTGCGCTCTCTTTGTGCCTCTTCCCTTCTTAATCTCCTGATTCACGCCAGGACTGTTACCCAGGTCTGTGCTCCCAGACGGGCCCGGGATGAGAGACTGCTGTTGGAGACACTGGAACTGAGGAAACACCACACCGTGAAAACGCGCTTGACGCCAAACACAAAGCCTGATTACATTAATTACCCATCGTTCCCAGCACCAGGGCGGCGCGGCGTTCCTTATTTGATCTGAGGAGCTGGTGACGTTCGCAGACCTTTAGCCGAAGGAGGAGGGCCAGCGTTCTTCCCCTTTCGGCGCTGGAAGTCATGGTTACTCCGGTCATTACCGCTCAGTTTCAAAGACTTCAAAGGCAGAGATTTGTGGACACTTTGGCCGGACGGCTGGTTTGGCTGGCCATGAGCGGACCCGCTGGAGGTCTGAACGTAGGATAATGAATATGCAAGAGGAGGGCCTAGAGTATAAACCACTGGAGAAAACTACAATACCCAGCTAAATGCAGAAATATGCTGCCATACATTTCGCAGTAAACAGTTTTGATCTCAGCGTTCTTAAAGATGATTTAGTGCTTGGTTAACCTCATTCTCTGAGCTGTAGGTGATTAGCGGCGCTGGGCCTTTGTTTTTCTGCTTTCCCCGTGGCAAACTGTCTCCTCCTCGACTGAAAAAGGAAAGTTCCAGAAACGCGGGATGGGATCCTTCCTGTCAGAGGAGAGCGAGAGCCCGGCGTCCTCATTAACGGCCCAGTGATGTGCAAACCGCGCCGACCGCTTGACAGAAATTTATTCCGCTCTGGTAAAAACGCCTCCCACTTCAGACAGAGCTCGCGTGAGGCTTCTGTGTCTGGACTCAGTTTCAGAAACGACAGCTTTAGACGGAGAGGACAGCGGATAACAGACTCCGTCTCCGTCACGTCTGCTGCTCGGGCAGAAGCAGCGCAGCTGCAACACGTCACGCAATGTTTTGTTTCTTTCTTCCCCCGCGAGTCAATTAAGCTCTGTGGCTGAAATACTGTTTAATCCGGCGACCACAAGTCACAGTGCGCCAATTATTCTCATCTTCACTCAGACAGTCAACGCTATTTCCAAAAGATTGTAGCTACTGCAAACCGCTGAAGAGCTTGTGAGGCTAACTCACAGGAGTGCTTGTGAGGCTAACTCACAGGAGTGCTTGTGAGGCTAACTCACAGAAGTGCCCGTGAGGCTAACTCACAGGAGTGCTTGTGAGGCTAACTCACAGGAGTGCTTGTGGGGCTAACTCACAGAAGTGCTTGTGGGGCTAACTCACAGGAGTGCTTGTGGGGCTAACTCACAGAAGTGCTTGTGGGGCTAACTCACAGGAGTGCTTGTGGGGCTAACTCACAGAAGTGCTTGTGGGGCTAACTCACAGGAGTGCTTGTGGGGCTAACTCACAGAAGTGCTTGTGGGGCTAACTCACAGGAGTGCTTGTGGGGCTTACTCACAGGAGTGCCTGTGAGGCTTACTCACAGAAGAGCTTGTGGGGCTTACACGCATGTTTAATTCTGCTGACGTGTGATCAGGGTCAGAAAGGTGCACACAGGGCTTCACTGCCTTCACCGTGTGACCTGACTTCACCTGTTTCCATGGTGACCATATTTCAGCCCCTTTAAACATGTCCCAGCTTTAGCAGCTGTATCATATTTCAGTGGGTTTCTATGACTAATTACCATTAATGTAGATTCTCACTGCATTATGTACATCATCCTTCAGGGAATCTGCTCTCCTTACTCATTTCAATGCACAGAGAATATTAACACCTTATAATTCAACGAAAATTCCACCCAACATACTATTAAAAAAACATATTACAAAGACACAAAAACCTAAACCCAAAAACCCTAAAAATATATATACCAACAGTCGTAGGTGTTGGACAAAACAGATCAGGCCAAAGCAGGGCCTACAGAAGACTACTAATCCTAGTCTGCAAAAAATAAGTCATCTTTCTCCCGATGAAAACAAGAAATGGTGAGTCTTCTGCAGGATTCCTACTCTGACCTAAAACCTAACCAAAACGTGCACCGAAAAGAAAATGAACATTCACCGTCCAAACACCGTACATAAAAAGAAATCACCAAAAACAATTCCACAGATCTACAACATTGTGCAGGATCCCGCCACAAACTGCTCCCCAAAAGCTTTTTTGTAGGGCCACCGGCAGGTGAAGCCAATCAGGCAATCAGCCGCTCGTTAAGGTGGAGCACAGGAAGAAAGAGAAGCACAGATCACATGCAGGGGGTCAGTTAAAGCACCTGCACGTAAAAACACAGGTTCATGGGCGTGTCTGCCTCAGATATGTACGCCACATCACACTTCTCTGGACTTTACTGACTCGTTTGAGCCAATCAAAATGTTTCGTTCCCCTCAGAGAAACACAGTGATTGGTGAATCGCTGATATCACAGGGCAAGCCCCGGTGCATTGTGGATGAAAAAGAAAAGCTTCCTGTCCCTTTGCCTGTGCCGCTGACCTCCCTTAGCCCCAGCCTGTTCGGGGGCCTCCGGGGGCCCGATTTACGACTTTAATAAGTCAGACATCACGGCCAAAATGGCCCCCCACCTGCCTCTGGGACAAAGGAGCCCTTCATCAGGTGTGAAAGAGAGTCTCTGTCTCCAGGCCCGCGGGACGGATTTTATCAGAGGGAATCTCATTCAGTTTGGCCAGAGCCTTTTCTTCTCCACACTCACCAGGCTAATTAACTTCACTTTAGAGAGCTGCGGTTTTCACCCGGTGTCCTTTTTTAAGCCGCTGACTTTGAGCCGAACTCGCCTACTGCTGTGTGAAGAGTTTGTGTTTGTTCATCCGCCCTGTCATGAAGGTTTGCTTGTTTACAGTGTATTCTGGTTAGTGCCTTTGGAGTAATAAGTAATAAAATGGTAGCTGTAGTCAAGGCAGACCTGCCCTCTATGATATGTGCCAAACACAGGGGACTCTATTGCAACAAGCTGCAATACACCCTGTCTAAGAAATGTGGACAAAATAAGCTAAAATAAATACAGCTTCTTTTATACCAACATAAAGCTGTCACTTCTACAAATTGTAATATAAGACTGGGGGAGAGAGACTGTACAGCTGTTATACAAGACAGGGGGATAGAGATACTGCAAAGCTGTTATACAAGACAGGGGGATAGAGATACTGCACAGCTGTTATATAAGACATGGGGATAGAGATACTGCACAGCTGTTATATAAGACATGGGGATAGAGATACTGCACAGATGTGCAGCTGTTGTATAAGACAGGGGGATAGAGATACTGCACAGCTGTTATACAAGACATGGGGATAGAGATACTGCACAGATGTGCAGCTGTTATATAAGACAGGGGGATAGAGATACTGCACTGCTATGCAGCTGTTATATTAGAAGGGGAAAGAGATACTGCACAGCTGTTATATTGGACAGACTGCACAGCTGTTATATAAGACAGATACTGCACAGCTGTTATATGGGACAGACTGCACAGCTGTTATATGGTACAGAGAGAGAGACTGCACAGCTGTTATATGGGACAGAGAGAGAGAGACTGCACAGCTGTTATATAAGACAGAGAGAGAGACTGCACAGCTGTTATATAAGACAGAGAGAGAGACTGCACAGCTGTTATATAAGACAGAGAGAGAGACTGCACAGCTGTTATATGGTACAGAGGGAGAGCTGTTATATGGGACAGAGAGAGAGACTGCACAGCTGTTATATGGTACAGAGAGAGAGACTGCACAGCTGTTATATGGTACACAGAGAGAGACTGCACAGCTGTTATATAAGACAGACAGAGAGACCGCACCGCTGTTACATGGTACAGAGAGAGAGACTGCACAGCTGTTATATAAGACAGAGAGAGAGACTGCACAGCTGTTATATGGTACAGAGGGAGAGCTGTTATATGGGACAGAGAGAGAGACTGCACAGCTGTTATATAAGACAGAGAGAGACTGCACAGCTGTTATATGGTACAGAGAGAGAGACTGCACAGCTGTTATATAAGACAGAGAGAGAGACTGCACAGCTGTTATATGGTACAGAGAGAGACTGCACAGCTGTTATATAAGACAGAGAGAGAGACTGCACAGCTGTTATATGGTACAGAGAGAGACTGCACAGCTGTTATATAAGACTGAGAGACACTACAGAGTCGCACAGCTGTTATATCAGACAGGGGGCGGAGCCAGGTTTGGCGGGGACCAGGCGTTTGGCGCGGGATCTTGGCGGGAGATTAGCGCTCAGTGAGAGGAGATTAAAGAGTGCGGGATCACAGATGAGCTCCCGAAACCGCCTAGCTCCCCGCCAACATTCCGAAGGACCGCAGCAGCACCTCGTTTCCGTTCCAGCGCTCGCGACCACCGTGACCGCACATGACCGTGCGCGCTAAACAGACACCACAAAGTGCAGACAGGCGTCTCCTGACCTCAGCGCTGCAGAATCAGACACGAGATAGCAAGTCAAACAACCTGAACGTCTTCAGTTAAACATCCTGTTTAAACAGGTTACACAAGCTAGACAAAGAGAGGAGTACACAACGTGCTCCTGCCGAATGGCTGAAGCTAAGCTAGTGTTAGCACTTGGGATGAGACACCAAGTTGCTGCTGGAAGTGGTGTTGGTGGGTTAGTAGGGGTGCGATCTTCCCTCCGGTTGAATAAACCCTAATGCCCCAGCGCAGCGAGGGGGACACTGTGCTGTAGGAGATGCTGTCTTTCGGATGGAATGTTAAACTGAGGTCCTGACTTACTGTGCTCATTAAAGGCCCCATGACACTCATCGCAAAGAGTAGGGAATTCACCGGTGTTTTGACTAAATTCCCAACCTGGCTCTCTCAGTCTTCCATCTAAGCATCCTGATTTAATTAGCTGAAAATAATTTTTCTCTCTGTTGACAATTGTTCTGTTATTCTGCAGCTGATGTGTGGTGAGCATTCTGGTGCAAAATGGCTGCCTTGCATCTCCCAGGGATGGTGGCGAGTTTTCCTCTCATCACTGTAAAGTGCTTTCAGTGTGAGAAAATTCAAGGGATTAATTTGGGCAGAAGCCAACAGTTGCCTGCATTTTTTCCACAGTAACCACTGCAAATAAATGCCCTGATGCACTTTTTATTTAGGTAGCTAATACTTTTATTCCAACATTAGAGCAGACTTACCACTCTGTCTACCTTTAAAACATCAAGACAATTACAGTCAAATATTGTACTTACCACATGCATTGTAAAATGTCTAATTCGTTCTCTTAAGGTGTTCATTGCAGATTAGACTGAATATCTGTATCTCACACACCCATTATTACACTGGGCCTGACATCATTCTGTTTTCTTTATTTAACACCCCTGTTTTCCAAGAGCCTCAGCTTGTAAGTTAGAGGATCACTGTGTGTGTGAGTGAGTGTGTGTGTATATACGTGTTGGTGTGTGTGCGTAGGATCACTGCGTGTGTATTTATGTGTGTGTGTATTTGTGTGTGCTTGTGTGTGTGTCTATGTGTTTGTGATCATGTGTAGACAATCACATTCCCTGGTTGATTGACTAAGGCATATGGCCTTAGTCAATCACAGATTTTAACTATGTGCACTTTCAGGTAGATTGAAATTATAACAATGTGTTAAAAGTCATGTTCCCATTTGACATTTCAGTTTTAGAGTTCCAGTTTTAGAGTGAAGAGGCCCTCATCTTCCCTGGTGGATAAAGTGTGGTTCATGTCTGTTAACATGCAGTCCATGTACCATCATATCAGATTTCAGGGTTACGGTCTGTTCAACAGCACCACAGTAGTTAAACCTTTGGCCTGAATTCAGTGAATATTCCACCTTATCCCTGACTCTCCATTAAATGTAAGTAGTTCTTTTTTCCACCCAGACACAGTTTTGCAAGTTCATTTTGCCAATTGTCCAACTCGGGAAATCGTGTCTGTGAATAATGTGAAGGCCACTGTGAGGCAGCGAATGATGAATTTTGACCAAATCCAGACTGTCTCCATTCTGCTGGTTTCCTGGCTGTGCTGCAAGACTGTTCTGCACTGTGGTACAGTTCAATGGCTGCAAAACCATTCTGCACTGTGGTTCAGTTCAATGGCTACAAAACTGTTCTCTAGTGTGGTACAGAGTTCAGTGGCTGCAAGACTGTTCTGCACTGTGGTACAGCTTGCACTGTCAAGATTTTCGTGGGAGATTAAAAAAACCCCACAAATAACTATAAAACAACTTCATCATTTCCCGGGACAGAAATATGCTGCATGGTGTGATTAGAGAGTCCGTATGTAAACAGGGGGCTTCATGGCTATGGATAACTGTTACATAGTGAGTACCTTATCGGACCTGTGTTTTGTAGTTCTTCAAATGACCTTGGGTATGTACTTGTTGTACGTCGCTTTGGATAAAAGTGTCTGCCAGATAAATGTAATGTAATGCAATGTTAAGATTCGGTCCTGTTAAGAGCTGTGTTTGTGCATATTTTAAAAAGTATCCTGGGCTGATTGTAATCTGAGTACGTAATCCAAATTACATACAATCTGAGTATGTACTCCAGATTGCCTGTAATCTGTTGCTAACCACCACTGGAAATATGTTACATAATTCTGTGTCATTGTGAGTGACCAAGTCAGCCCACACAACTGTGAGTGAGGGCATGCTGGGAGTGCAGGATATGAATCACCGATTCATCTGTTCATATATTCAATGGAATAGACACGTTCATATCTTCCATAAGTTTGACTACAAATCTTTCAGAAAATTGGTCTTTAATGGGAATGTGTTTTTTATTGTGAAGGTGTCACAGCATAATGTATGATGAATCAAACTCTCTCATAAAATGCATTGCACTGACTCAGAAACAGCAAAAGAACGAAGTGTTCCCTTTAGATGCCTCCCAGTCAGATCCTATCACAAAGGCTCCATCAATCACTCTTAATTTGTCACTGTTTTTGATCTTGAACACTTCAGACAATGGGTTTTAACAAAAGTCAATGTGCAACCACACTATTAGCGCGATGAAAATGAAATTAGTTTCTGGGATCCATTCCAATATAAAATCCTCTTTATTTCTTTGCTTCACCCACAGTCGAACTGAAAGGGCCCTGGGGACTAATTGCGTAAAGATGATTTAAGCTGCTGACGGATGTTTGTGGGTGCAGGCAAAGCCGTTAGCGCAATAGATGTTCGTTTGTATTTAACGAATGCATTTTCGTGCCGTTACCTTTAGTTTGTCACGTTTGTTCGCCCTGAATTATTTTCAGTGACAGGAAACTGCCGTTTCTCCCAAGGGGTGTTTTCAAGTCAGTGTTTGAAAATGGCATTATTTGCAAAAGACTAATTGAATTATAAAAAACACGTTAAGTATGGATGGGAATAAAATTTCTAAATCATCATTCATACGACCAATATGAAGTTCAAAATGAAATAATTAAACAATAGATCGACTATTTATTTAAATGTGCATTCGTTTTTTTTCTAGAATGAAAACAATATGAGCATGTTGATAGCACTTTACAATGGGGTCACATGAATTGACATTAAGTAGTGTAGATGTTAACTACTAACTACTGAAAAGTTAATCTGTACATCATTGTTAATGCATTTGTACATCACTAATTGATGTTAACAACTACATTAGTTAATGCCAATTAATTTGATCTTATTGTTTTGTGTTACCAGCATGTTTTATTCTGCGGAAGACGTACACTGTGCTGTTCTGTGCTGTGCTAACATCAAAATTCTTGTCTTTTTAAAAAATCTTTTTCTCTTTTTTGCAGTTTTCTTTGAAGCAACACTTAATGTCATCAAGAAATAAGCTGCTCTTGCATGTTGACTGCATGTGGAAGCACACTTCCTGTGTCATGTGAACTTTCTTGTTTCTTTTAAAACATATTTATTTTATGTTTTTTTTAGGGAGAGTACAGTAAACATTAAAACAATATCAAGACATGTCAGATCCACTGCTGGAGTCTATAACTCGCCGTACTGTACTCACTATCTGGGTTTAGCACATACCTTCACTTGTTCAGGTGTTTCTCTGAGGCTTCCAGCAGATTTCTGTCAAAGAAATATTTAAAAAACTTTAACCCTTTAGAAACCAGGAAAAATTCCCGCAGATTACTGACTACTTTAAAATAAATTTCCAGTTGTAAGTTCGAGCAATACGGCACAACGGGCCGTGCTGTATTACAAATACAGTCACGGCTACAAGGGTGTCCTTAGGCATGACACAAAGTGATACATGGCCTTGAGTGCTGTATTACTCTTATAAAATAGTTACAACAAAAAGAAACAATCAATTGATAACACAATATAATCTATTTTGTAATATTATTTGTAGATTTGTATTTGTGTGGAGAGTGACATTGCTTAAAAACAGTTTTATTAGCCATAACTATCAGATTTACAATCACTGTCGAACATCTCAGCTAATCAGTATCCAGGATCGAAACGGCCCATTTTATCATTTGGTTTGTAACAGGTTTAGGTGATAAATCTCAGGGATTTGCAAGAAACTTTTTAAAAATTTTAAGGTAAGTGCCAATGGAAGTGAAGTGGGTTCTCTTTGGCTGTAAAAAATGTGAGGATAGTTCTTGGTGGGGAGGGGGTGTGTGAGTCATAGCTCTGGGTCATTATCACCTCAGTGTGGAGATCCTCCTCAAACAATCTGACCTACATTCGATTCCCTGGTCAGCCCCAAAACTGTCTTACTTTACAGAGAGAGTTTTACCCCAAACACAGCTCACCTTAGAGAGTTCTACCCCAAACACACCTCACCTTACAAAGAGAGTTCTGCCCCAAACACAGCTCACCTTACAGAGTTCTGCCCCAAACACACCTCACCTTAGAGTTCTGCCCCAAACACACCTCACCTTACAGAGAGAGCTCTGCCCCAAACACACCTCACCTGCATCCACTCAATAACAAACAAATTTCCAAGAAGCATGCCTAGAATGATGAATATTATAGGTTAACAGAAAATGAACTACTAATTACTTTTTTAAATAGACATTTCCCCCTGTGGGGGTAGTTACCTGTGCTGGTGCCATTCCTTCCAGGAAGTCAGGTAGCCTGCCACACTGCTGGTCTCGAGGACCCTCAGTGCATGCATTGTGTAAACAATGTTTCTCATGTCCTGTTTCTATAGAAGGTCACGGAGAGGTATGTGGCTTAGCTTCTACGGTGTACGCACCCTCGCCCCCCCGTCATTATCCTCCAATTGTCTTGTTTTGAGGTTGTGCTGTGTTGCCATGGTACCTTGTCGTTGACCCCTGTGACCCCTGGAGGATGAACAGGCCACTGTGCTGAGAGCAGCTGGACAACATCGCAGCGCGAATGCAGAAACAAGGCAGTGGCACCTGCAGCCGAAAGCCATCCGAAGCCTCCTTCCATCCACCTGTGGAGAACTGATACTGTGCCTTAATCTGTGGGGACACCTAGTGGCAGCACTTTGAACGTGTATATATCCCTGCACTGCTTGCGGGGATATATACACGTATATATGTATATATCCCTGCTTGTATATGAAAATATGCGCGTGTTTGTGTGCGTGTGTGAGTGAGAGAGAAAGAGAGAGATGGGAGAAAAAGAGAAAATGGGGGAGAGAGAAAGGGGCAAAGAGGAGTAAGAGAAAGGCTCTTTCTGCTCCAGGAAAGATTCTGTTTCACAGAAAGGAGCTTCAGCTCCAGCTAAGGCTACTTTCTCAAAAAAATCACCAGAGAGAAAATGAAAGGTGTTGCCCGGAAGCAGCAGCTGCGGTCGGGTGAGCCGTGCCTGTGTCAGAGGAGGACCCCCGCTCAGCGAGGCAGCAGCGGGCTTTATACAGCGGGCTGTCAGATCCTATAAGGGCTTGGCGCACGGGCTGTCCACCTGCAGACAGAAAGCGCTTCATTACCACCCTCGCCGGATCTCACCTCCGATTGGCTCTGCGCTTTACTGCGCTTGTCGGAGAGGGGAAACAGAAAGCGACGGCTTTCGTTGGCCCATCTGCCTGCGGTTAATTCATAGGCTGGCGCCATATGCTTAAATCCCCTCCAAGGAGAAGACACGGCTTGAGTGTAACATCGTAATTACACAGCGCACATTACAGCCTAAGTGCACCAGCACTGTCCCCAGCGCTGGGTTATTATCACACGGTCACACACACACCATACACACACACACACACACACACAAACACTCTCTCACACACACACACACAAACACGCGCACACACACACAGACCATACACAAATGCACACACACGCATACACACAAACACACGCACACACGCACGCCCACACACATACATGCACGCACACAAACACACACACGCGCACACACAGACATACACATACACACATATACGGGCACACAAAAACACGTGCACACACACACACACACACACACACACTCTCTCTCTCACACACACACACATACACACACATACAAAGACACTTCTGTGTGGAATCCCACTGTTGCTCCTTGGCTGTTGCCTGGCAGTATATTGATGTGTATGAATCGTGCGATTCTGGGAGCCAGCTGTGATCTTACTGAAAAAATGAAAGTGTGTGTGTGTGTGTGTGTGTGAGCGTATGTGTGGTGCCCAAGCAAGTATGTGTGCTTCTGTAAGCATATGCGTGTCTGCATTTGTGTGTATGCATATGTATGTCAATGTGCGTTTGTGTGAGATTATGGGATAATCATTCATATTTCTGTATTTGTGCGTGTGTGTGTGTGTATGTGTGTGTGTGTGTGTATGGGGGTGTTCTTGGATTAGACCCAAATCATTGTCAGACTCGCAATGTATTACAGGAGCTGCAGGTACTCTCATCAGCCCATGTCTGAGGAAGACACTTAGTACAGAGCCTACACACTCCCTACAGTTTCCACACACTCCCTGCAGAGCCCACACACTCCCTGCAGTTTCCACACACTCCCTACAGAGCCTACACACTCCCTGCAGAGCCCACACAGTCCCTAGTTTCCACACACTCCCTACAGAGCCCACACACTCCCTGCAGAGCCCACACACTCCCTAGTTTCCACACACTCCCCACTGAGCCCACACACTCCCTGCAGAGCCCACACACTCCCTACAGTTTCCACATGCTCCCTACAGAGCTCACACACTCCCTGCAGAGCCCACACACTCCCTACAGTTTCCACACACTCCCTACAGAGCCTACACACTCCCTGCAGAGCCCACACAGTCCCTAGTTTCCACACACTCCCTACAGAGCCCACACACTCCCTGCAGAGCCCACACACTCCCTGAACTTTCCACACACTCCCTGCAGAGCCCACACTCCCTACAGAGCTCACACACTCCCTGCAGTTTCCACACACTCCCTGTAGAGCCCACACACTCCCTGCAGAGCCCACACACTCCCTGCAGTGCCTACACACTCCCTGTAGAGCCCACACACTCTCTGCAGAGCCTACACACTCCCTGCAGTGCCCACACACTCCCCACTGAGCCCACACACTCCCTGCAGAGCCCACACACTCCCTGCAGTGCCTACACACTCCCTGCAGAGCACACACACTCCCTGCATGTTCAGAACCACCACCATAAACATGTTTCACTATGGAACAGATTCAACTGATTTGACTCCAATAAACCTGAAATTCTGACATCATACCTTCCCTACCCAATCCCCCCCTCCTTGAAATTAGTCTTATTCCCACATTTTAAACATTCAATGTTAAAATGTGGGCAGGGTGTGGATTATTCAGCCTAAAGCTTCAGGACATCAGTAGAGCGCACGCGCTGGTGAAGCTGTGTGGGATTCCCTCGTGTTTGTTCATTAGCAGCCGTCTGACCGCGGGCCCGCGGAGGACAGGCCCGAAACCTCAGCAGACCCCGCGGCCGGGCCGTGTGACTGTTACCACGGCAGCGCGCCTGTCAGTCAGACGGGTTCTCCCCCGCCACTCTGGGTGAGACGCCGCGAGGGGAGAAGGGAGAGAGTGATGTAGATGAGGTGGTGGAGGAGGAGGAGGAGGAGGAGGAGGAGGAGGAGGACGTGCCGAGCGCCAGACACCGTTTACGAGCAAAGACAGCGACTGCAGTGCGGTAGTCTGTGTTTATTTCATCTGGAAAACACAGAGAAGCCTGTTCCCGGCTTCTGCTACATTGAAATCCTCGTACTGTGCCTTGCTGGGGTAGAGTCCAGCATCTTTAAAAACCTTTTTTTTTACGCCTCATTTTCAAAGCATTACTGCAGCCCTTCTCATCAAATTCTCAATATTAAATATACTTGCCCCGCCCGTTTTGGGCTGTACAACTCTCTCCACTCTTAAATTGCAAATCGTATGCAGTGCGTCAGAAAAACTGGAAATCAATACCATATTACTGTAGGCATAAACATATCTATCAGAAATCAGTTTCAAGGATTGTTTTCTCACGACTAATATTGGTAACTGGTAACTCATAGAATTAATGAACAGGGCTACAGTCACACTTCAAAATGGAAACATGCTGTCAAAATCATGTCGTTAGAATGCTGTAATTAAAGAGAAGACATCTGAAGTAACAGCTACATGGGTAGGGCGCTAATGCCCCCCCCCTCGGGCGAACTCGGACAGAGAAAAAGACTCCAGAAAATTTTACCTGGGTGTGCACCGTGAAAGGGGTGCTTCTGACTTTTGTTTTTTTTTAAACCAAGTTTCAAAATCACTTTGACGACATGCACACGAATCTCTCAGTACAGCTGACAGTGAAGTACAACTTTTTAGGCAAGACCACAGGAACTGGTTGTCGACGAAAAATCACCCTCCGTCCCAAAGAGTTACAAAACCACGACGATTCAGCACGGTTCAAGGAGGATCCATTAACACCCACAGCTACAAATGACCAATGCGTACTGCGCTTCAAGAGCCACAAACGAATTACTGTATACTCGTCTTAAAAAATATATCATCACTTAGGAACAAGGAAACATTTATAAGAATATCCTCTTCACAATTCGACTTTTAAAAAATAAGCTAACGAGGCTATGCCACGGTTGGAAAATATAAATACAGCACCGCAACGGGACCTTTGTCACAGACGAGAAAAAAAACGACGATGGTCTTTTGGCTGCCTTTGTCGAAAATGTTACAAAAAGCACATGTACCGGAGCACTTCTGTTTTCGACTCGTACGCGCACGCTATAGTACACCCAGTAGAAAATCACAAGTGTTGAGAGACTTTTCTTTTTTTTTTTTATCGAACGCCGGAAACGCCGAGTTTTCACTCCTCTTCCATGGCCTTCTCGATCTCTTTCAACCGCCGCACGAACTCCTGCGCTTCCCGGTCGGCGGTCCTGGCCTCCAGCATCTTCACGATGGACTTCTCTGTTCGGGAGAGACAAGCGGAGCCAAAATGGAGGCTGGAATTATCCTGTCGTATAATAGCCCTCTGGAGGGAAGTGCAATGGCAATTATGGCATTATGTAATTATCGCTTTCTTTATAAGGAGCAGGGTCCTGCCTCCTTCTGTATTTCCCTCTTTGTTCAAATGTGGGAAACCGGAGCGGGTAACGGACAAAGATGGGATTGTGGAACAGAACGCACCAGCAGGGAATTGTTCCCCCATCATACGAGGTCCATATAAAAAGGTGACAATTGGCCACCTTAAAAAAATGTACTAATTTTATTTTCTCAATGCGTTCTGTCCTGCAAAGGCTTGCACTTTATGTTGAAAACATGGATTAAATAATCACAAACTCTGAACTGGGCAGTTCTTTCAAACTATATTAGAAACAGGCAGCCATCGATAAGTACATTTAGCTAAGCATTCGGCCGACTAGTTACCATCCACGGACAGGGAAGAGGAACAGCGAGAATCGATCGATAGCTAGCTAACTGTAACTATAGCTTTACCGGGTTATGCAAGTGAAAGCTAGCTAGTACATCGCAAATTATCTGGAGCACAGCTGGCTAGCTAGATAGTTAAGTAAAAAACTGCAGGTTGTACAAAAGCCTTTGGCCTTTAGCCACTTGCTAATTTTGAAGAAAAAAATTGACGTTTCCTGAAATTCTTTCATAAACCTACAACAAAATAAAGGTACGAGAATGTTTTAGGAGAGATGGGGGTGATTTACCGCTGGGTTTGGTGCGGGACAGATGCAGGATGACCGGGGGCAGGTTCTTGCCCCCCGCCGAGGCGCTTGGACGGCCCGGCCAGCAGAAGTCGCTCAGGGGGGCGACGGCGTCCCCGGCGAAGTCGTTGGTGGACAGCCAATCGTAATCCATCACAGTGAAGGTCACGCAGGCGTACCTGTTCCTGTACTGCTCTGGGCTGACGTGGCTGAGGGGGAAACGGGCAGAGATGGGGAGAGTGCTCCAGGGCCAAGCGCACTACCTGCACTATCTGCACAACACTACCTGGATTATTACCAGCCACAGCACAGACACATGTGCTACATGGCCAAAAGTAAGTGAACACCTGACATCCAACATCTCATCCAAAATTAACAGGAGTTGATCCACCTTTTGCTGCTATAACAACCTGCACTCTTCTGGGAAGACGCTAAACCACTGTACTAGAGGTTGGAGCATGGTGGCAGGGATTTGCTTCCGTTCAGCCAGGAGAGCATTAGTGAGGTCGGGCACTGATTGGGCGATTAGGCCTGGCTCGCAGTTGGCTTTCCAGTCGATCCCAAAGGTGTTGGATGGGGTTGAGGTCAGGGCTCTGTGCAGGCCAGTCAAGTTCTTCCACACAATTCTCGACAAAACCGTTTCTATATGGACCTTGCCGTGTGGCCGGGGGAACTGTCATACTGAAAAAAGGAAAGGGCCTCGCATGACTACTCACAAGTAGAAAAGCTCGTCGAAGACGGGGTGCAGGGTTTTGGGTTTGACTTGGGTGCGCTGGCTCTTCGTATTGGGAAAGAGGTGGTGGGGACTGAGCTCCACGATGACGAAGGGGTCACTCAGACCTGAGAGAGAGAGAGACAGGCACAGTGATGAAGGGGTCACTCAGCCCTAAGACAGAGAGACAGGCACAGTGATGAAGGGGTCACTCAGACCTGAGAGAGAGAGAGAGAGAGAGACAGGCACAGTGATGAAGGGGTCACTCAGACCTGAGAGAGAGACAGGCACAGTGATGAAGGGGTCACTCAGACCTAAGAGAGAGACAGGCACAGTGATGAAGGGGTCACTCAGACCTGAGAGAGAGACAGGCACAGTGATGAAGGGGTCACTCAGACCTAAGAGAGAGAAAGCAAGGGGCAGGTGAGGACAGAGGAGGTACCGGAGCGGAGAGTGGAGGTGCAGGAAAGGAGGAGCAGGAAAAGAGAGAGCAGGAGACGAGAGAGGAGGTGCAGGTGAGGAGAGAGGAGGTGCAGGAAAGCAGAGAGCAGGAGCAGGTGAGTAGAGAGCAGGAGCAGGAGAGTAGAGAGGAAGAGCAGGAGGGGAGACAGGAGATGCAGGTGAGGAGAGAGCAGAAGCAGGAGAGGAGATAGGAGGAGCAGGTGAGGAGGGAGGCCAGGGAAGGTGGGGGTGTGTGGCTACACATCGTGCCTAGATGTACAGGGCCGCTTGACTCGGGCTCACCGTTGGCATCCAGGGCGATGATCTCGGCGGCGTGCAGGATCTCCACGGTGAGCCGCTGCTCGGGGGCCTCGTAGTAGCACTTCACACTGATCCGGCCGAAGCGGCTGTGCTTGAGAATCCTCTGCAAGACAAGCCGTCAGTCAGGAGGCGCAACGCAAACGCCGAGGTGCCGCAGCTTTGAGTCCGCCCTCAGCCGCTCGAGGGGTTTCTGACAAAAGATTCGTACGGTTTGCGCGGTCTGACGTGCCAGACAGTCGCAATTCGGCAGACAGACGAGCCGGCGGCACTTTCAGAAAACCTGCGGCACCCTTCCGCAGGTTCGGTCTCACGTGCAAATTGAAAATAAAAATGCGACCCAAGCCGTTGTTGAAGTGTACTGCCGAGTATTTACAGTGTGGCAGACGGTCCGGGCGCCCTTTAAATGTGGGATTATTATTCTCCGGAGTGTTTCCGGAGGAGGCGCGCGCGAGAGGGAGATCCGTCGGCGTGACGGAGCAGCTCGTAACGCTGCCACGGGCGCCCGACGCAGCCGGACCCGGCCCTACCTGCTGTGCGATCTTCTCCAGGAAGTACTGCTCGATCAGCTCGTTGGACGAGCACTTGTTCAGACGAAGCTCGTCCTCCAGGGCCTGCAAACGGCAGAGGGTGTTAGCCAGCGGCTAGGAAGTGAGCAAAGCCGAAACGGCCCCAGGGTGGGCGGGGGGGGGGGGGGGCGCTCAACATTCCTACCTTATAGTCTCCGCTTCGGAGGTCCTCCAGAGCCAGCCCCTCCCCGTCCGCATGGAAGAACTCCACCAAGGCCTGAGAGGAGGAGGAGAGCACTGGTCATTCAGAGCTCGTTACTGTGAGTCGGAGTAAAACACACTCTATCAGTTCCAACTCTCGCAAAGCTCAGTTTTCAGTTTCTGTGATTTTAATGTGTGCACAACTGTTTGTAGATATAGCAGCGGGTTTCTCATTGGCTGGAAGGTAATATAAAACAGCGTGTGCTCTCATTGGCTGGAAGGTAATATAAAACAGCATGTGTTCTCATTGGCTGGAAGGTAATATAAAACAGCATTATTTCTCATTAGCTGGAAGGTGACATAAACAGCATGTGTTTTCATTGGCTGGAAGGTGATACTATGTGCCTGCGACCCACTCCCATGTTGTCTGACCTCCATGGTGTAGTGGAACCTTCCATAGAACTCCATCTGCACGCCTCGGTTCTCCGTCACCGTATCGAAGATCATCCTGAGAACCTGCTCCCACAGGCTGTGCAGAACTCTGGGATACAGGAGGACCGGGAGGGCAGAACCCCACACAGAGGCTGGTTACTTAGGGCCAGGCACAGTAAATCACCTCAAACAGGCATCTCAAAAACTTCATACCAAAGGAATGCTGCTTAAGCCTTCATTAAGCATGCATAGAGCCTTCATTAACACATCATAACATCCATATAAATCAAATTCATTGTTCATAAGGATGACATAGCACATCTACAGAAGTGACTGACAAAATGTCCTATATAAAATGCATATGAAGGGTTTACGAATAAACTATATCACATTGAAAGGTCTGGTAATAGAGATGTTATAAGCTGCACGAAGGGCTGTACAGTGATTAGACAGTAGATTAGATTAGACCAGACAGTAGATTCAATTTCCTGAATTTGAAATGGTCAGAGGAATGCAATCAAACCGAGGAGAACTCTTGTCAAAAACAATATTTGAATGGAAATGAAGAATTATTGAATTGCGAAATGGCCTTTCGTTCTTTGCATCGAGTGCAAGCAGGCATGACTAAGCATTTAGAATTGAGCCCTCCGACTGGTGACAGTACAGAGCCTTTCAGAACAGCAAAGGGTGAAATGAGGCATTGAAAAAGAGCTAATCTTCCCCGCGGCGAGCTCTCCAATCAATTAAACGCACCGAGAATGATAAAAAATAAAAAATAAAAGATCTCGCCGGTTCACGGGCGTGCATTTTGTGCACAGCCAGGATTTTATTACGTTTTTAATTTTTAAAAAAAGCTGAGTTGCCGCCTGTAAATCTACGGAGGCCGGCATCCTGAAAACACAAACCCTTGTCCTCCGTTCTGTTTCTAAGAAATAGGATTGGCATGAAATTGCAGAAACCGTATTTACTAAGCAGATTTACTAAGCATTTTGGGACTAGTTCCAGGTGTAGGTATGAGGCATTCTTCCCAGGAAACATGGGTCTTATGTATCAAAGACACAAGTGGGGCTGGAAGCGCAGTATGCGTGTCATCTGCATTAGTTACTGGAAGGTGTGCTTCTCTCTGTAATGCATATGCATGTAAGGGAGGATCGTGGAAACAATGGGCAGAGATATTATAAGTGCGGCTGATACTGTATTCCGTTGAATTTAATAAAGTTCACGCAAAAAGATGCACTGAGAGAATCTTTGCAGCCAGAATCACACAATTTCAACTCCCCAAGCGAGAAATAAGCAAACGGTACAGGTTGAGCAGCCATGCAATCATTAAAGCTAGGAGTTTGTCACCAAAAATATTGGCAAAGTCACAGAACAGTCATGGAGAAATCGTTAAAAAATCACGGAAGACTGGAAAAGAGGGCACAGTGTTTTTTTTTTAAAAATTACTAAAATTAACCAACAGATCTCATGCAGAGCAGCAGGAAATTATCTAAACAGCACGCGCAACTGTAACGACAGTAACAAGTGCATGAAGTTTTTAATAAAAATTGGTGAACAGTTGCCGCTAGTAAAAAAATATGTATTATAGTTACCATTCAAAACTACTAAAAATAATGGAAAGCACTAAAAATGGAGAAAGATAAAAGACAAAAATTATGGAATCTATGCCACCTATGACTTCTGTGACAGACACCCAGCCATAGAAGTAATTACTCTTCTAGGAGAAATAAAAGATGACCCAGAAACGCCCAGTCCAGTCCAGGCACCCACATACCCCCTCGTCAGGCCGCATATTGTGCTGCAAGTTTTACGTATTTACATCTTTACATCTTAAAGATTTTACATAATGCTTATGACACACATAATAAAATGCATAGAATTAATTCCCATTTTTTACCACGAGTTCTCCAGTAAATATTCCAGATTCAATGGTTCAGGCTCAGGAAATAAAAGAGTCCTTAGGCTTTGTCTTCATAGGGGAACTAATTTTAGTCCCTTTGTGAAACCCGCTGTGGTAGGTGTGAAAAGTGTGAACTCTCCCAGATTGAAGCGTTTCGCCCGTCAAAGAACCCTCGAGCTAGATGGGTTTCCTCTACAGAGCCTTTCTGAACGCTTTCTCACGAGAGCGCAATGAGAATGACAGCGTTTCAGTTGGAGACGCACATGCAGGTTTTGAGTGGTATAAAGCAGTCACCTGGCCAGGTTCTCCTTCACCAAAGATTCGCTGAGGATGACTAAAGTGTCGTGTAGATACTTCATCAGAGGGGACACGGCCTGGAGCAGGGGAGAAATATTATTATTATTATCATTATTATTATTATTATTATCATCATTGTTGTCCTTCTCGTTGAAGCAACCCATATTGAAAGAAGCATCAGTAAGAAGTGCTGAGCGGGCAGATCTGGCTCAAGTACTTGAAACCATTCATCGTTAAATTTGAGCCTAGAAAATTTTCAACAAAACAAGCAAAATGTACATCCGATCAAATTGAATAAGAATTATTTTTTCTGAACTGTGGTAAAAATAAATGCATCCTTCGCTAATAAACTGTAAGAGGTTTACTGGAATTCAAAGGGTTAACGTGTTTTCAAATAACTTATTTGATTCCGTCTGTGGGAGAGTGAGGATACATATACTAGCTATGACTCACCAAGTTATTTTCTATACCAACCGAAGTCATTTTGACCCGCTCAAATCAGTCAATGATTGACAAGTAGGTACACCCACAGTGAGACTCATGATCCCTCCCATTTCCCATCACGCCCAATGACTGGTGAGCGCATGCTTACATCATCATTCTGAATGGAGTCTGGAGATAGGCTGATGTGCTGTATGTATTTCCTCAAATCTACCAGCACCTGAAACACAGAAACAAAGTAAGGGACTGGATAGTTTTAGAAAACAGATCTATATAAATATAATCAGGCTAATCTAACCATGGCTAAATATCTTAAAAGGTGCTTCAGGAGGGTTTTTGTTTGGAATTCACAAGCTTTTATAAACTGCGTTTGCAAGCCTTAGTGGCCTTGATTCCATCAACATATGTCCTTAGCTTTACTCCTGTCTCCTCTCTCTCCCTCATTCTTTCTCCCTGTCTCCTTCTCTCTCCTTGTCTCCTCCTCTCTCTCCCTCATTCTCATTCACCCTGTCTCCTCGCTCTCTCTTTCTCACTCTCCCTGTCTCATCCTCTGTCTCATTCCCATTCTCCATCTAACTGGCAGGTGATCCCCCCCCCTCCCCGCACCTTGTCGGTGAGGTGCGTGATCATGCGCTTGGCCTCCCTCTGCAGCTCCATGTCCACGTTGTACAGCTGGGCGTTCAGGGCCTTGTTGACCTGCTCCCTGCCCTCGAGGCCGCACGACTCCTCCATGGCCTGCTCCAGCCCCGCCCAGTCCAGGTCCCGCGGCATGTTGCCCAGGAAACCCCGCACGTGCTCAATGTTGTTCAGCGCCACGCACAGCTGCCGGCCGCGGGAGAGGTCAGGGAGGAGAAATGAAGAAGAAGAAGACGAGAAGGAGGACAGCATTTGGAGAACGGGGCGGAAAATGGGAGGCAGATGTAAACACGTTTCCAGAGAGATGGTGGTCAAGAAACAGGGCTTGAATACCAGAGGTTGCAGGTTTGATTCCCAAGCGTGACACTGTTGTAGCACTCCCCGATTACTCCAGTGCAATACCAGCTTTATAGATGGATGATGTGTAAATGTAGTGTTTCCAGATAAGCCCTGTCCAAGCATGTTTCCCTCTAGAGAATTAATGCGCTCCATGACTGTGTGACCAGAACCATCATGTTCGCCGCGTTGATGTGTGTGCTGACCGGTGTCCGGAGTCCGTACCTGGGCGGTGAGGTCTTACCTGGACAGCAAGGTCTTACCTGGCTGGTGAGGTTTTACCTGCACAGTGAGGTCTAGCCTATACTGTGAGGTCTTACCTGTACTGTGAGGTTTTGCCTGCAAAGTGAGGTCTCACTTGTACTGTGAGGTTTTACCTGCACAGTGAGGTCTCACTTGTACTGTGAGGTTTTACCTGCACAGTGAGGTCTTGCCTGTACTGTGAGGTCTTACCTGGATGGTGGGGTCTTACCTGTACTGTGAGGTTTTACCTGCACAGTGAGGTCTTGCCTGTACTGTGAGGCCTTACCTGGATGGTGAGGGCCTTGAGGTCGTGGCCTAGCTGAGTCCTCTCGATCTTCCTCTTAATGAGCTCGCAGTAGCAGACAGCTGCACTGCAGAAATCCTGCAGGGGAGGAACAGCCCCACTGATCAGAGCCCCGCCCTCCTGCCGCCTGAATTACACGCTATTCCGCCAGCCAAGTGCATTACACAGCGCATCACACAGCCAGCGGTGTGCATGACACAGCGCGTTACACAGCTAGTGGTGTGCATTACACAGCCAGCGGTGTGCATGACACAGTGCATTACACAGCCAGCGGTGTGAATGACACAGTGTGTTACATAGTGCCTTATAGGGTAACACTGCTTGTGCACCATGAAGTCTCCATGACTGTGTCATAAACATAGTATGACATGTCACAACCAGCCATAACTGTGTTACAGCCTATGAAGAATTTCATGCAACAATACATTGTGACAGTGTTATGACATTCGTCATTCACTATAGTACATGGTTGTGACTGGTTACAGTAGGTGTTACACATCATGCTTATGGCAGCATTATGAAGGGGTGGGAAAGACACTCACGTCTGTCAGCCGGGTCACAAAGATGAAGGCTCCCGCCGAATCGGGCCAGTCCAGCTGGACCCAGAAGTCCCGCACCTGAGTGAAGCAGGAAGTGATGTCCACCGCAGAGCTGCTGTGCTTGGCCATGCTGTGGATGGGAGCCAGCTGCTCCGAACAGAACAGATTCACTGATTCACTGACTCGCTCACGGACTCACTGACTGACTCACTCACTGTCTGACTCATTGACTCAGTCACTGTCTGGCTCACTGACTTACTGACTCACTCACGGACTCACTGACCGTCTGACTCAGTGACTCGCTCACTGACTTACTGACTCACTCACGGACTCACTGACTGTCTGGCTCACTGACTCACGCACTGTCTGGCTCATTGACTTACTGTCTGGCTCACTGACTCGCTCACGGACTCACTGACTGTCTGACTCAATGACTCGCTCACTGACTTACTGACTCATTTACGGACTCACTGACTGTCTGGCTCATTGACTCACTGTCTGGCTCACTGACTCGCTCATGGACTCACTGACTGTCTGACTCAATGACTCGCTCACTGACTTACTGACTCACTCACGGACTCACTGACTGTCTGACTCAATTACTCGCTCACTGACTTACTGACTCGCTCACTGACTCACTGACTCGCTCACTGACTTACTGACTCACTCACTGACTGTCTGGCTCACTGACTTATTCACTGTCTGGCTCCTGACTCACTCACTGCCTGGCTCAATGACTCACTCACTGACACAATCACTGACATACTGACTCATTCATTGGCTCACTGACTGACTGACTCACTCACTCATTCAGTCACTGAGGGATGCACATGCACACACATACAAACACACACTCAGATACAGACCCACACTTCACCATTCAGCTGAAAATAATTACTACGATATTTAAATCCACGTGGGAGTAAACACATTATCTGACTCACTGGTTCGAGCAGATAATTGCCATTTAAACTGTGAAAATGGCTTTGAAAAAGTTATTTAGATTAAATGGGTCATTTATTTTGTACTAAAGAGACGCCCCCCCTCACCTGATCCTCCTCTACCGCTCTGCGGATCCGGTCACATGACTTCTGGTGAACTATCTGCAGCCACTTGTGAATGGAGGTCTTGAACCAGTTATGAAACCCCGTCAGGGATAACATCTTAGCATCCCTGCAAGGAATCAGGGAGTTAAGAAAGTGTTAGCGTGCGAGTGTGAGGGTGTCTGTGAATGTGTAAGTGTGAATGTGAGCGTGTCTGTGAATGCGAGTGTGTGCATGTCTGTGAATGTTATGCGAGTGTGAGACTGTCTATGAATGTGAGCGTGTCTGTGAATATGAGTGTGAGTGTGTATGCGAATGCGAGTGTGAGCGTGGCTGTGAACATAAGTGTGAATGTGAGCGTGTCTGTGAAAGCAATGCATGTCTGAGACTGTCCTTGAATGTGTCCGTGAATGCGAGTGTCAGCGTGTCTGTGAATGTGAATGCGAGAGTGAGTGTGTCTGTGAACGTGTGTGAGAGTTTGAATGTGAGCATGTCTGTGAATGTGAATGTGAGTGTGAAAGGTTAATGACGCTCACTTGAGAGGCAGGTATTGGCGGAAGTGCTTGAGCGTCTTTAGGGAGATGTAGAGCTCGAACAGCGTCTCTCCCATCCCCTGGGTCAGCCGCGAGCCTTCCTGCTCCAGAGTCCCGCCCACCTTCTCCATGGTAACGCTCACATGGTCAGCCACCTGGGGGGAAGAGCAGCGGCCCAGCCAGTGAACCGGGTGAGGGGGGGAACAGAGCACTGGAGGTCTTACATGGGAAAAAGTAACGATTTGCATCGTACAAGGCCTCTATTGCTTATGGGCAAATAACAGACAACTAGCCAATGTGTGCGCTACCAAATGCAAATAACACAACAAGAAAAAATGTAAACACTAATGTCATGCAGGGAATATCACAGTGCATTTCATATCTGGGAGTTTGCTTTTTAAAATCTTGACAGAAAATGTGCCTGAGGTGAAAATAGCTTAATTAACAATAACACAGACAGAATGTTTTGTTTGATAGGCAGATCATTTCAGTTGTGGACTGAACAGTGGGGAATTAAAGTCCTTACCAGTTTTTCCAGCTGCCGGTAGGAGATACTGAAGAAGTCCACTTTCACAGAACTGAGAGAAAAAAACAGACATCAATATCAGGGCCCAAATATAACAAGGCAGCTCAAAAATCTAAGAAGGCTATCCCACAAACCCAACGCTATTCTCGCTATCGTCTCAGTTAAAAGGCTGTGACAACTAAGCACAGAGGTTTTCAGCGCCGCTGTGGCATTGAGGTAATCGTGCTTCAGTACTGCAGCAGAGCTAATCGTGTTTCAGTACTGCTCACTGCAGCAGAGCTAATCATGCTTCAGTACTGTAGCAGAGCTAATCGTGCTTCAGTACTGCAGCAGAGCTAATCGTGCTTCAGTACTGCAGCAGAGCTAATCGTGCTTCAGTACTGCAGCAGAGCTAATCGTATTTCAGTACTGCTCACTGCAGCAGAGCTAATCGTGTTTCAGTACTGCAGCAGAGCTAATCGTGCTTCAGCGCTGCTCACTGCAGTAGTGCTAATCGTGCTTCAAAACCTGCTGAAGAGCTAATCGTGCTTCAGCACTGCTCACTGTAGCAGCGCTAATCGTGCTTCAGCACTGCTCACTGCAGCAGAGCTAATCGTGCTTCAGTACTGCAGCAGAGCTAATTGTGCTTCAGTACGGCAGCAGAGCTAATCGTGTTTCAGTACTGCTAACTGTAGCAGCGCTAATCGTGCTTCAGTACCTGCTGAAAAGCTTGTTGTAGATGGTCTGCGCCTTGTGCACGTCCACGCACACCGCGTCCACCACCAGAACCAGCCGCTTCAGCTGCTCCTCCAGGCTCTGCGTGGGAACACCAAAAGGTCAGAGGTCGACCCGAGAGAACAGACCGCTCATTAAACTCAGAACTCAGACAGCAGAGGCCGTCTGGCCGACGGCAGCGTTTCTTCCAGAACTTTCCCTCCCCTTGCGGTTTCGCGGAAGCGTGGGGGGGGGCACGAGCGCTCACTCACCCCTTCGTCCGGCTTAAAGTGAGCGACGGTGGCCCCGTACCACTCCGCCGTCCCCTTCTGTCGGGGTGAGAAAGACACGCACAGGTTGAGAGATCTCGGCACGGAGGACGGCGGCAGCGGGACAGCGCAGTGATGTCAGAAGCATCGCGGTGTTCCGTCCGGACGCCGTACCTTTATCACGGCGGAGATTTCCAGGTGCAGCTGGTTGTGCAGCGGACAGACGGACCGGAAGATCGGCATGGTGTGGATGAGCCCCAGGCCCCTGCGGGTCAGGGACGAGAGGACACCATGTCACAGACGTGAGCCTGTCCCGCCACCTGCCTCCCCCACCCCAACCTCCTCAATCAGTCATGGTTTGAGCTTCGCTTTTCACTTTCTCCTTCCCAAGGTCACGTAATATGTTAGTGAAAGGTTTAGGCAATGACTGATTGATTGGCTGAGCATTTAGTATTGTATACTGCATCTAACATGATACCATCAAAGTCACTTTCAACATTTTCAAACTCATTTCGAACATTTAGGCAGTTTCAGACGTGTGAAGCATAGGTCTCTCTCTCTCAACATCCATCAAAACGTCTTGTGTGATCGATTTTCCACAACATATGTTCAATGATCATATGTGAATTGGCAAGAGCACCAAAATAGCATGTTGGACCGCAGACTGGACCAGAATGAGGTTGACTGTGGAGGCATCACAGGGTCAAAGTTCAGAGGAAATGACTCCTCTGGGCACATTTAACACAGTTAGGTTTACGTTCTGCTGATGGAAAAGAATAATACAGTAATGTTTAAGAAACGTTAACCACAGAACTGCCCACTGGTTGAAAGCTCAGAAGCTCAGTATCCAGTCCAAGGAGCCCAGTGCTTCACAGAAATGACAGCGTCTCTCACAAATATATTTTCATATATTCAGTTTGCGACGCAATCTAATGTGGCCACCCAGCTGTCCGCATGCCGGTTCCTATCTTCCGGCCGTTCTATTTGTATAATTCATTGGGTTTGGGCAGCGGCGCGCGCTGGTGGGTCGAGTGGCGGTTAGAGGCGGCGTGTTCCCCCCGCCGCGGATTCGGGGAGGTGGCTTACCTCAGCATGAGCTGGCAGCGGACGACGGCGGTGGGGACGGAGCAGGGGAACACCTGGCGCAGGTTACGCAGCAGGGACAGGCAGTACTCCGTGTGCAGCCTGAAGCTCTCCCTCAGCTGCTCCTCCTGCGCACACGCACACGCAGCACAGAACCTTCCAGAACCGCACGCCTACCGCACCATAACCGTATTAACTAACCCTCACCCTAACCATAATGTCATAATTATGCACTGTTTTGAATCCAGTTTGTAAACTTATAATCTCTAATACTCACTAATAATAATACTAATGTAGAGTGGAGGGTGGTGTAGAGAGGGGGATGTAGAGTGGAGGGTGGTGTAGAGAGGGGGATGTAGAGTGGAGGGTTGGGTAGAGAGGGGGATGTAGAGTGGAGGGTGGTGTAGAGAGGGGGATGTAGAGTGGAGGGTGGTGTAGAGAGGGGGGATGTAGAGTGGAGGGTGGTGTAGAGAGGGGAGATGTAGAGTGGAGGGTGGTGTAGAGAGGGGGGATGTAGAGTGGAGGGTGGTGTAGAGAGGGGGGATGTAGAGTGGAGGGTTGTGTAGAGAGGGGGATGTAGAGTGGAGGGTTGGGTAGAGAGGGGGATGTAGAGTGGAGGGTGGTGTAGAGAGGGGGGATGTAGAGTGGAGGGTGGTGTAGAGAGGGGGGATGTAGAGTGGAGGGTGGTGTAGAGAGGGGGATGTAGAGCGGAGGGTGGTGTAGAGAGGGGGGATGTAGAGCAGAGGGTGGTGTAGAGAGGGGGATGTAGAGCGGAGGGTGGTGTAGAGAGGGGGATGTAGAGTGGAGGGTTGTGTATAGAGAGAGGGATGAAGAGTAGAGGGTTATGCAGAGAGAGGGATGAAGAGTAGAGGGTTATGCAGAGAGAGGGATGTAGAGTGGAGGGTGGTGTAGAGAGAGGGATGTGGAGTGGAGGGTTGTGTAGAGAGAGAGGGATGAAGAGTAGAGGGTTATGCAGAGAGAGGGATGTAGAGTGGAGGGTGGTGTAGAGAGGGGGATGTAGAGTGGAGGGTTGGGTAGAGAGGGGGATGTAGAGCGGAGGGTGGTGTAGAGAGGGGGGATGAAGAGTGGAGGGTTGTGTAGAGAGGGGGATGTAGAGTGGAGGGTGGTGTAGAGAGGGGGATGTAGAGTGGAGGGTTGGGTAGAGAGGGGGATGTAGAGCGGAGGGTGGTGTAGAGAGGGGGGATGAAGAGTGGAGGGTTGTGTAGAGAGGGGGATGTAGAGTGGAGGGTGGTGTAGAGAGGGGGATGTAGAGCGGAGGGTTGTGTAGAGAGGGGGATGTAGAGTGGAGGGTGGTGTAGAGAGGGGGATGTAGAGTGGAGGGTGGTGTAGAGAGAGGGATGTAGAGTGGAGGGTAGTGTAGAGAGGGGGATGTAGAGTGGAGGGTGGTGTAGAGAGGGGGATGAAGAGTTGTGGGTTGTTGGGAAAGGGATGAAGAGTGGAGGGTTGTGTAGAGAGGGGGATGTAGAGTGGAGGGTGGTGTAGAGAGAGGGATGAAGAGTGGAGGGTTGTGTAGAGAGGGGGGATGAAGAGTGGAGGGTTGTGTAGAGAGGGGGGATGTAGAGCGGAGGGTGGTGTAGAGAGGGGGATGTAGAGTGGAGGGTGGTGTAGAGAGAGGGATGAAGAGTGGAGGGTTGTGTAGAGAGGGGGATGTAGAGTGGAGGGTGGTGTAGAGAGAGGGACGAAGAGTGGAGGGTTGTGTAGAGAGGGGGATGTAGAGTGGAGGGTGGTGTAGAGAGGGGGGATGTAGAGTGGAGGGTGGTGTAGAGAGGGGGGATGTAGAGTGGAGGGTGGTGTAGAGAGGGGGATGTAGAGCGGAGGGTGGTGTAGAGAGGGGGGATGTAGAGCAGAGGGTGGTGTAGAGAGGGGGATGTAGAGCGGAGGGTGGTGTAGAGAGGGGGATGTAGAGTGGAGGGTTGTGTATAGAGAGAGGGATGAAGAGTAGAGGGTTATGCAGAGAGAGGGATGAAGAGTAGAGGGTTATGCAGAGAGAGGGATGTAGAGTGGAGGGTGGTGTAGAGAGAGGGATGTGGAGTGGAGGGTTGTGTAGAGAGAGAGGGATGAAGAGTAGAGGGTTATGCAGAGAGAGGGATGTAGAGTGGAGGGTGGTGTAGAGAGAGGGATGTGGAGTGGAGGGTTGGGTAGAGAGAGGGATGAAGAGTAGAGGGTTATGCAGAGAGAGGGATGTAGAGTGGAGGGTGGTGTAGAGAGGGGGGATGTAGAGCGGAGGGTGGTGTAGAGAGAGGGATGAAGAGTGGAGGGTGGTGTAGAGAGGGGGATGTAAAGTGGAGGGTTATGTAGAGTGGGGGATGTAGAGCAAAGTGTTCGAGTACAGGACCATGTAGAGCGGACACACCAGATCCCCTTTCACAGCCTGGCGGTCCCAGTCCTCCTCGATGGCTCCCAGGAGCTCCAGCAGGAAGGAGTAGCACATCCTCTGGGCCCGGTGGTGGCTGCTATAGCAACGCCATCGTCTGCAGACAGGGGGCAGACATGAGTCACATGCTGCTTAGAGGAGGACAATGAATTAACCCTGGAAGTGCAAGGCTTTATTCTGGGACGGGATCAGCTAAAGATCAGGCTAAACAACGCCTGCATCTTTGTGTTCGCCCCGATTGGCCATCGGTCTCCATCACTATAGCACACAAAGCGATAACGGCCAATGCCCCGCCCCCAACAATCCGTAGCTACCCTATAATGTTGTAGATCAACAATGAACAATTATCAGGGCAGGCAGCTTCTTTAAATGTCACTGGTGTTTACTGCCCACCTTTAGTAGCGTGGAATGGACTATTTTCACACATCTATTTTCAGCAAGAACATTTCCAGAGTAGTGCTGCCACCCACTGCAGCAGTCTAAACACAAGCAGGTGCCTTATCAGAATTAAGCCTGGCCAAGCGGCTCTTGTGATAAATTACATGCCGCTCTTTCGATGTATTAGACGGATAGTCTTACATGGAATCTCTACTTGGGTTACACCTGGTGTTGTCTGGAGTTGTAAGAAGCAAAAAAATGCTAAAGAAATACAATTGCCACTATAGCCTAAAATTGTTTCCTTTTCGAACATCAGTTCTGATCAATTCGGACATTTTTATTTGGGTAAATAGGGACAAATAAGAGCCAATGTTCTGTAGCATTGATTCCTCTGCATGCATCCAGCTTGGTCTGATTGCCATTGTGTCCCTTTCAGAGCGCACAGGCTGGTCCAGATTATCTGAGGGCATCTGAGGCCCAAGCTTATATACTGCTTCAGTCTCTAATGAAATAATAAGACCACCTTGTTATTAGTTTTGATTGTTAGGATCTTATTACAAGCTTCACTATCACTATCATTGTCTCAAATGCACAAAGGCGCTCATTATGCAATCAAGGTGACTCCTGGAGGAGAGAGAGAACGATTCACATTTGGGTTCCAGCGTGCAATGGGAATTTTTCATGTGATAAACAGTCTGGATTTCTCGGTGCACTTCTATAACTGTAACAACATCGGCACTGCTAGTATTGTTATGTTGAAGAAGTCACGGCTGGACGGAAGCACAGCATTAACACTGATGAAATAATTCAGAGTTTAAACTGGCAAAGCTGATCGACGTGCACATACTGTAATTTGTGGTTCTAGCGTGAATGACTCACTGATTCGCAAAGCTCACAAAGACATCCGTCTGCATGTCATTTCACAAATAATTTAATAGTTTTCTACATCTCTGCCACTTGAAGAGCTTACATGATGGCTTGCTGCAGGGGTGAGAGGTCGGTTTGCACTGCATGATGGGATAGCACAGTCCACGCTGCCTGACACACCCTCCCATCCCAGCTGTAGGGCTCTGTCTACAAGGAAAGCAACAACAGCGAGTGATTTCTGCAACATTTACACATTTCAGTCTAATTCACAGCATCTCAGGAAGCATAGTGCCAGGTAGGATCGAGGCCCAGTCAGCTGGGATCGATTCCATTTAACTTCAGTCAATTCAGTAAATTCACTGAAATCCAATGCACGGATTGCAAACTGAATTTGAACTCATTTTGTTCTATGAGGATTTTAAAATGAGCGAATTGAATAAATCAACTTTTAGAGAGTGTTGAATGTTGTCAGAATTGAATTAACACTGAACGCTGTACTCAGTGTCTTTATCTTTGGCCCTGGCCTCGGGTCCGAGGAGGCGGGGCCTGCGCAGTCCCACCTGTACGCAGGTGTGCTCGTACTCCAGGATCTGGCTCAGGATCTTCTCGTGGATGGCCATGGGCGGGTCCCGCTTGCTCAGGGTCGTTTCCCTCTGAAGAGACGGGGGTCAAAGGTCACCTGGTCAAAGCTCCGGGGCGTTACAGAGTGACTGCGGCGGCAGCAGTGGCGTGGGTTGCTGGGGGAACGCGTAAGGACGGGCCGGGTGTACCTGGGAGATGAAGAGTCTGAGGATCAGGTGGCACTCCCCTTGAACCCTGGAGGCGCTGGAGCGGGGCTCCAGTTTGAACCACTTGTTGTATCCGGCCACCGGGATCTCCTGGAGCACGGGAGGGGGGCGGGGCCACACAGTGACAGTGACATAGTGACACACGACAGCGATGCAGCGACAGCTATACAGCTCTCTACTGTAAACACAGCACACCATTAACACTGGAGTGCTGTGTTTACATTAACACTGGTGAACAATTATGAATATTATGCTATTACGCTCGGTGATAAAGCAATTTCCCATTCTTGAGACAACCTGTACGACTGCTACCATGCTACTAGCATTGCTACCCCTAATACTACTATTACTACTACTGCTAGTGACGCTGCTATCACTGCTGTGTTTGTGAGGGTAGCTCACGTTAATGGGGATGTTCAGACACCCCAGGAAGTCATCCGCGCTCTCCTCTGCCGCGCTCCCATTGGCTCGGACCGACTTGGCGATCTGCTTGAAGTACCTGGCGTGAGGCGAGACCCAGAGAGTTAAACTGAGCGGAGAGCAGCCCCCCCCCCCCCCCCCCCCCCCCCCCGTTTGCACCACGGGACACACTGAGCTCTATGACTGCCGCACACTGCTTCAGTAACTACAGGGGCCCCCAAACCTGCCTTTTACAGGCCAGGAGTGCCGTCGGCCGTCTCGTATACCCGATTGGCCAGTTGACAGACTGATTAATGCCACCGATTGGGCCGAGATCTGACTCATCCTGGTGTCGCAGGTCTAAATCGGTCCTTCTCTGACAGTAAGAATAAGCGCTGCGGGTCTCCAGGGCCAGAGTAGAGTATCCTGGCTTTAGAGGGTAAGTATGTAGTCACGGCGTTTGGATTTTTGTTATGGAAATAAGGAGCTTAAACACGTCCTTTGTGGTGGGCTGATTTGTACTGAGCATGACATTAAGTGGCTGCGCGTGTGATACATTATTTCACAGGCTGGTGCAGTGGCTCGGTCTGATTAGTTCTGTATTAAATGGCGATAATGTTACCGCCTGTTCCGTGCCGGTACGTATTATCCCAGTGTGACAAACTGTTTGCAAGCGTTCCAATATTAACGGCCATGGAAGTGGCCTTGCGTATAAGCGTGGGCTGAATGAATAGGTGTAGCGGTGACCCTGAGGTTTCCTAATCAGTCCCTCCTGTTTACCTGCCCATTCCTCTCAGCCCACTGACTTCATTCAGCTTCTTGCAGGCCTCGGCAACAGAGACGTCGTCGTCGTGATCCCTGGAGAAATGCGGAGGTCAGAGGTCAGTACTGTAAAAAAAAAAAAGCCCTCAGATACACCAACGAGTAGGTCGAGGTTACCAACTGTAAGAAACCCCTCCGCAAGCCGAACAGCAGAAGTATCTGAGTGGCGAAGGAACGTGTGTAGTCTTACCCGGTGCTACTGGAACGGGATTCATTTAATGTCATCTTGATTATCTGACTCCAAAATGGCGTTTTAACCTTTCCTCTGTGTTAACAGTTATGCATAGACAGAGGAAACTGCTGTCCACCGGCAGAGTTTCTCTGTAAGGATTGCTATCTAGCTTGGTAGACGCGGAGATGTCTTTGGCTTGTGTAGCCTGCATGAATACAATTGTGTATCTTGCTACGACACTAGTGTATAGGCGAGTGACTATGGGGTGCAGATGTTGTGAGTTCTGTGTGTATGTTAGGACCTTAAACTGTTAGGTGTGCAGTGTTAAGAGTCAAAGAGGAATGGCAGGTTACAATGAATGCAGTTTATCGTTCAGTGCGTTCAATAATTTTGACATTCTTATACAATGGTGCAAAATGTGAGTGGTGAAATGGCTGTTTTAGGCAGACTCCAGAGCATTTCACATTATTCCTTACTTACGGATAACATGTGACGCCATCCGGCGAATGAAAAGCACCCGGCGAGGGCAAAAAGAAATCCCAGGGCGCTCATTCCGTCTGACATTCACCCAGTGTACATACCAGGCACTCAGAAATGATCCTCGTAAAGGTCACTGATCGGCCGTGTAAATGAACATCCCACTGAGCTGTTCATTTTCAAATACCTTTTCACATTTCACATACCTTTTCCAGAAAACAAGACAATTTCTAACTTGATATACAAGAAAGAAAGAAAAAAACACAGCTGGAGAGTGTTCCTAAGAGTTCTCCGAAGCAGGAACATTTCTAAAAAAAAAAAAAAAAAATGCCACCACTGTCAACGCATTGTAGGACAAGAAACATTCCGAGGCTGACGCGCTGTAGTACGACTGTTAATTACTCCCACCGAAGAGGAAGTACTGAGGACACGGCGGCTTACAGTGAAACGGGAATGACAAACGGCAAATGGCAAGTGTGCGGTAATGCTGGGGAATTAGCCGTAGCGTCGCGTGAAGAGGGCTCACCATATGTCCAGATGCAGCAGATCGCTGGTGACGTCATCGATATCGCTGTAAAAGACACAGGGGTGGGGGGGTGGGGGGGGGGGGGGCTTGAGTCACCGGAGAGCGTGGTTTAAAATAGCCCGCCTCGCCTTCCGGTGCACCCCGACCGAGAAGACACCGATTCATTTCGACCGAAATTCGAAAACTGTCCCGCTGCGTGCGGTGTCGGCCCTTCAAGTGAGTTTATCCCTCAAAGCCCGTGAAATTAAATGGGATGGTTCGCGTGTTCCCATTGCTGGGAACCTTTCACCCGCGGTCCAGTGCTGTATCGTTAAGTCGCTCACTCAAAAAATATACAAATAAAATGTGTTATTTAAATACTGTACATTCTTAAAAAATTTACATTTAAAAATCTGTGTTGGAAAAATTCTAGACCATTTTTGCTAACTGACAAGAAAGCTTGATGATAAAATAAGTTTAGAAACACCCTACTGCAATGTGAAAATTTTAATAATTTTACAATATATGTATTATTTTTTCCCCTAGTAATATGAATAAAATGAGAAAAACACAATTTTGGATCACAGCCAGATTGATACTGTATTATGAAACACCATCTGCATGTATAATATTAACAGTTTGAAACTCCATTTGGTTCCCAGTTTGAGGGCAACATGAGAATTTCTTTGGCAAAGTGGGTAACTTTGCCAAAAAATATTTTTGGAACTTTATAAAAATCTGTCAAAGAGAGTCTCTCGCTATCTTTCTCTCTCTCTAGCTAATTCAACATATGTCTTCCCCTCCTGTTTGCACAATATCCTTAGATGTGCTGCTCGAACATTAACAGATTTTTGAGCGTAAGCATCAGTTAATTCAGAATAGTGCTCTCTATAAGCACACATACAGCAATACAGACCAGTCACTCTTAGAGCTCTGCCCAGTGGACAAGCCAGTGGCTTTTGGTCATTGGTCTGGGACTTCTTAGTCACTGCCTCTGAATCCCACTGAGCATGTACGTCGTATTCTGGAGCAACCCCCTGAGATGGTGTCGTCCACTTCCATACGCTGAACATGAGAAGACTTTCTGGTGGAAGAGTGCTGTTGGGAGTCGTGCAGAAATGCAGACAGTGCTTACAGACAGCACAGGCCACACCTGATGACCCAACATCCTGTTCAGGTACTTTGATGTTTACATTTTTTGGTGGTTGTAGTCACACCACTGTTCAGAAAATATTAGTCCACCTTGTTGTCTTTTTAAGGGGGGGGGGGCATTATGATGTGTTAACTGATATCAGAATAAAACAGGAAGCACTGATTTCTCATGGGCCCCTACCCCCAGCTCCTTCCTGTTTGCGACCATCTCTGTTTTTAACCTCCTGCTTCTCTAGTTCTCTCTCTTCTTCCATCCTCACTTCTTCTCGCTCTGAACTAAAGCCTTTCTCCCTCTTTCTCCCAAACGTCATTAAAATGCAGCTGAATTTTTATAACCGCTAAAGCTGTCGCTAATTGGAGCCGTCGGTCACGTAAAAACGGAATCAGCGGGACGGGGCGACGTCGCTCGCGCGGTACTCACAACGCGAAGTGCTCGTTCCACACCGGGTTGAGCGTCTCGGGTTTGACCTCGGTGACCTGGATGGACCGGGCCGCCAGCACCTCCTTCACGCTCGGCCGTTTCTCCAGCTTGTCCTTCCGCTTTCGAAAGCTGAACCTCCGCTCTTTCTTCTCCTCCGGCTCCTTGGGGCTTTGTCCCAGGAGGATGCCCAGCATGCAATAGGGGTCGCTGTATCCTGCCAGGACCCCCCCCCCCCCCCACCACCACCCCCCCCCAAGGTGACACAGTCGTCAAGACAGAACTTCTTCCTCCGTCACATGCAGCTATTATACGCAACAGGCTGCCATCTGGCTGATCTGCTTCTGAAGGCATCTGCGCCTTCTCGCTCACGTTACGCCATCCCGCCACTTGTTTCTCGACGCGCCCCGGGTTCGACAAACCGCGCGTCAGCGCGTGCATTTCAAAGAGGGTCAAACAAAGGAGGAAATGCTTGACGACTCACACCGTTACAGTGTTATACACAGGCGAGCCAGATGAATGACCTGTTGGAGCTTTTTAGAGCGTGAACTCAGGTCAACAGGTCAGACACCGGCGCCGGTGCGACGCTGAAGGCGAGCGTGTGTTCGCAATTCCATTATAATGGCCATGAATGGCAACTACGCTAAAGCCCAGATTCAGTTAAACGGCAATGCGCTACGTCCTTAGCTATGGTTTTGGACGCGGTTTTCTTGCATTGCGTTTAGAATGAATCTGCCCGTAAGGTCGATGAGCAAAGGGAACAGAAGTCTGAAGGATGACGGATAATGTTTTTTCAAGTGCGACATGAATGATAATCAATGAAATATTTTCATATCAGTGAAAATTAACGTGTAGCTCCACTGATAGTGACACTACTAATCAAAGGAAACATACAAAAACATCTCACCATTGGCGTCTTTAGCCAGAAGATTTTTTCCCTTCATGACAGAGACCCTCAAGGAGAAAGTCGCTCTCTGTTTTAATGAAATAATTGTTGTGAGGTAAAAGCAGAATTAGCCTGAATTACAGTAAATGTACAATAACCATGTGTAGATTCTAGACGACTGCATACATTTCCTAAAACGCGAGGAGAACGCGATCAGCCCTGCGGAACATGAGATTGTTCGGCTTCCTTCAGACTCTGAAAAAAATCGAAGGACGTTCTCTCCGCTAGAAGTTTAATCTGAGCGCTTTGTGTGTGAAGAACACCGCTGTGTGCTGAAGGTTAGGCCCATTGTGAGGAACGTTTTTTAAAGCGGCGCGATGTTTTCCGCTCCTACGGAGGCTTCCGGAGGAAGCTGGCTTTCAGGCTGATAGCCGGTGCACAGCGAGGCCTCGGAATGACAGTTTAAAGTGGGCTTCGGCCTCCAGCCAGAGATGGGTGATAGTATCTCTCCGGCGAGGATCATGTGCTTTGCTCTCGTGGAAGCGGACTGTGGAAGGCGTCTGGTAAAATCAATACCCGAGACAGTGCCTCAGTAGACTACGCTATGCGGGTGCCACTGTAAATGCCTTCACTCCTATGTCTTGCCTTCGATTTGCAGTGAGCTCCATAATGTTTGGGACAAAGACTTCTTTTTTTTTTTTCTTCTTGATTTGGCGCTGTCATCCATAATTTTAGATTTGTAATCAAACAATTCACATGTGGTTAAAGAGCAGATTCTCAGCTGTTAATAAAGGGTGTTCTTACACATTTTGGTTTCACCAAGTAGAAATTACAGCACTTTTTATACGTAGTCCCTCTGTTTCAGGACACTGTAATGTTTGGGACAAATGGCATCACAGGTGTTTCTGATTAGTCAGGCGTGTTCAGTTGCTTCCATAGTGCAGATATACAGTAAGAGAGCTTTCAGTATCTAGCCTTGATTTGATTAGGAAGGAAGGAAGACCTCTACAGCTGATGACTGAACAATTCTCACCATAGGCGTGGATGTGTCAGTGACTACTGTTTGCAGAACCTGTGGATGTCTATGATTCACAGACTTCAACCATGCATTGCATGAAAAGGATATACAACAAAATGCTGCACATGATTACTTTAATTTACATAGAATTAATATAGTATGGTGCCCTGAAAAGGGGGGCTACGTATAAAAAATGCTATGATTTTTATTTGGTGAAACCGAAGTGTATAAAATACCCTGAAATAAAAGCTGAGAATATGCACTTTAACTGCATGAGAATTGTTTTATTACGCATATAAAGTTGTGGAATGGAATGCAGAGCTAAATAAGTAAACAAACATGTTTTGTCCACAATTATTATGGAGCAGACTGTATGTCGAACTTTGATTCTGTGCAGGCGCAGATCAACAAAATTTTCACTGATCAGTATCTGTGGAGAATTCTTTTTTTCCTTTCACAAACAGAATTAGCACCCGCCCACCCCCCACCCCAGATACGGCCTCTTACCTTGGATTCTTGAACTCTCTGTAAAATGATGTCATGTTCTTCCGGACCCATATCAAATACCTAGGCAACAGGAGTGGAAGTGAAAAGAGGAATTATGGGGCTTAGATCACAGCGCTGGCATGGGATTCAAACTGGATCGTGGGAACCCTGGAAACAAACATCAGCGCCATCGAGAGCATATCTCTAATATCGTCTATAGTTATTAAATTAGTGTTTGTTCTGTGGTTCTGAGCATGAAGGCAGAGCCCCCCAGATTGTTCCGGAAAGACTTTTCATTATTAAAGGCAAACAATCAAGCCTCCCCAGGTGGCAAGGGAGAAGACTGGCATGGGTGTAGCAGGCACGTCACCAGCTTGTACCCAGACAAGGGTGGATTAGACAGTGGGCTCATAATCAGATGAGCAGAGGTTAGACGATTGGCTCATACCCAGACGATCGGAGGTTCGGCAGACAGCTTATACCCAAGCGAGCAGAGGTTGGGCAGCCAGCTTGTACCCAAACGAGCGGAGGTTGGGTGGCCAGCTTGTACCCAAACGAGCGGAGGTTGGGTGGCCAGCTTGTACCCAAACGAGCGGAGGTTGGGCAGCCAGCTTGTACTCAAACAAGCGGAGGTTAGGCGGCCTGCGTGTACCCAGACGAGCGGAGGTAGGGCAGCCAGCTTGTACCCAAACGAGCAGAGGTTGGGCAGACAGCTTGTACCCAAACGAGCGGAGGTTGGGCAGCCAGCTTGTACCCAAACGAGCGGAGGTTGGGCAGCCAGCTTGTACCCAAACGAGCGGAGGTTGGGCAGCTGGCTTGTACCCAAACGAGCGGAGGTTGGGCAGCCAGCTTGTACCCAAACGAGCGGAGGTTGGGTGGCCAGCTTATACCCAAACGAGCGGAGGTTGGGCAGCCAGCTTGTACCCAAACGAGCAGAGGTTGTGCAGCCAGCTTGTACCCAAACGAGCGGAGGTTGGGCAGCTGGCTCATACCCAGGGCCCAGGAGTTCAAAACTTTTTATCTCAATCAGATCCGATCAGATTTTGAAATCCCATATTTTGTGATCCAGGATCAGGCAGCTCAGCCAGATTTTGTCCCGGTATTTCAAAGCAATTCAGGATAGGATCACCCTGATCCAGATTCAGACTGTTCAAGATTACCAGATCCTGATTATCAGTGCTTTAAAGCACTGGAACATTACTGGGAAAGATTACAATTTTCTAACCTTCAAATTATATATAATATTCGGGGGGCTTTCAAGGTGCAATATGTAACTTTTTGAGTGTCAATTTTTATGGCCCTACAAATGTAAACAACCTTTTCTTTTCTTTACATCTAAAACTATCTTTTAGCTCTAACAGCTCTTGATACAAGGAATAGCAGTTTGCAAGTGCTAACATTTTTGTATTTGATGTAAAAGCCATAAAAGGTTTGTTTGTAAACATTAAAGCAAAACAGGCTTATATTTTGATAAATATATTATTTGGTTGAATGCACTGTTAGGTAGGTAGGCTAGAGGCCACTGTAAATGTGACAGAAAAAAGTAAATACAAATTTTGCAACCATTGAGCCTACAAACAATGTATTATTTTAATTTACAAACTCTACCATCTTTTTTTAAATTGAAATGTATTTTGAATGAATTGTATACTATATTTTTTTCCGGTAATCCACTCTAAATCCACCCTCCTACTGGGATCACGGTAATCCTGATTTTTTGGATCAAAATGATCCCAATCCTATGTTAAAGTTTTGAACTACGCATTTTGAAGATTTGATCCAGATTAAAACTAGGATTCGATTACCTGATCTGATTGGATTCCAAAGCGATCCCAATCCTGTTTTTTGGTTTTGAACTACCCATTTGCAGGATTTAATCCAATCCGATAGTCAAAATCTGATCAGATCACTTTTGAACTCCTGGGCCTGGACGATCGGAGGTTGGGTGGCCAGCTGGTACCCAAACGAGTGAAGGTTGGGTGGCCAGAATTCATGGTTCTTTTAATAATGGCCAGTCATCCAGGTCCCAAGGCAACAAAGAAACCCCTACCACCACCATGTTTGACTGTAGTTATGATGTCCTTACTGTGAATAGCTATGTTTGCTTTACACCAGACATAATGGGGTCCCGTGTGATCAAAAAACATCCACCTTTGACTCATCTGTCCATAGAATATTTTCCCAAAAGGCTTGAGGATCTTCCAGGTGCTTTTTCGCAAATGTGACATGAGCATTGGTGTTTCTCTTGGTTTGGAGTGGTTTCCGTCTTGCTGCTCTCTCATGAATCCCATTTTTGCCCAGTGTCGTTCTTATTGTGGAGTCATGAACGCTGACCTTAACAGAGGGGAGAGAGACCCGCCAGTGGCGCCACCTGCTGTACGCAGACTATGCAGGCTGCGTACCCCAGCTGCATTAAATTTAGGAATTAGACTGGCTGCAGTATTCTGAGGATCAAACCGCTCACCGATTGGAGTAATGCAAAAAAAGATTGCATCAAACCCTTAACATCACCTTTACATCTGAATGCCCAGAAAGGTGCAGTAGAATTTCTGTGAGTATGTCATGGTGAACAGCAGCCAATCACTGTCACTTTGGATCGTTCCCATAAACACACTACTTAGCGCACCAGATCAGTTTGAAGGCCATTGTAGCCGTAACTGCAGTTTCTGGGAAAGAAAATATGCAAATCCGAGGTCACTAGGATAGTCGTAACAATTTCCATGCTCTTCTGGAGCACAGACCAAAAGGCGACGCAGCTCTCAAAGAGTACTTGCAGCTAGCACCAGCCAATGCCTCATACTACAGCCATAGGATACTGAGCTTTGCGGTAATCAAATTCTGGACTGTATTCGGCTGCACATTATGTCCACTGCAAAAACCATGCTTTGAACTTGCCATTTGTTCACGCCGAACTTCCCGTTGTTCGCAATGCACTTTATACAGTGAAAGAAACTGGTCATTTTGTGATCACATCCCCTAAAAGACTACATTGTTTCTTGGGCAAAAATGAAAAAAAAAAAAAAACAGCGGTTGTAGAAATTTTGTGATAAACAGTCACCGTGCTGTGACCAACGGGTATCAACCGTCATCGCCAATTATGGGGACCTGCATACCACAATTTCCAATTTACAGTGAGAGCCAGGCAGCACAACCAGTAATACAGCCATTTCGCTAGCCAGAGCACTGGAGTCCTTTCATTTCCTCATCAGTATTTAACCCCTCTGAGCAATGGACTTCAAAGTCAAATATGCAATCTGGTTGAAGCAAGCGAACTCGCTAGCAACATGGCGTCACTCCTTAACAGCAAGCGTGAGAACTCTGCTTTTCATGGCTAATGGAAAAAGGCCAGTGACTTGGCTGAGAAACTTGAGGTCACTCCCTTCAGTGCCGCGACATGCAGGCATTCAAACCAAGCGGTCGAACACTCCAGGTGCTTCGACAATGGAATGCTAGAGACTAAAACCGTTCCTCCTGTTTTTGAATCGTCTGATAACGGAGCGAAGTGATCGGGCGTGCAGCCCTTAGCCGCGGCTAACAGGACAATGTCAGCCGCCTGAAAAGCTTTCCGTTGACAGAAAGTACTGTGGCATGGAGGTCACCAAACGGGAATACTGTTCAGGGATGCCCAACGTAGAATGAGCGGATACGGAACTAGAGATTTGGAAACGCCAGTTCACAACGACACAAGACGACAGGCCATCTGATACATGTACAGAACTGAGAGTACTGTGGATATGTTCCCTAACATTCACACCATGCTGACAGCGCTTCCTACCATGCCTGTGTCTACTGCTGGGGCGCATTCAGCTGTTTGAGACATTTAAAGACAGATTTACGGAACAGCATGACAGAGGCCAGATTGCCAGGATTGGCATTGATGAACATTCGCAGTGACTTTGAAATTGACACAGAGTGGGTGCTTCAGGAGCTCGACGCATCTGGGACAAGCAGGGCCAGAATCTCATTGTAAGGTAGGCCCATATTTTGTTATTCAGCCTGGCAAGCTCTGTGGCGAAATGTTTTTTTTTTTTTTGGTGGTCTGCAGATAATCGTTTCGTGGGTGGCGCAATAGTTGTTTGCAAACTTTGCCTAGCTTATTGCTGTCAGCTAGGCAAAGTCGAGGTAACGTTAGTGATATTCAAGTGTGAAGAATGTGTTTTACTCAGCAGGGCCTATGCAAAGTCAATGTCTGTAGGTTCAGCGGTTGTGCCTCTTAAAATGTAACATGCAGGCCGCAGTTTCTGCTTTGGCTGCTTGCAGTGTTCACGTGGTGCATTAATGATGCAATAACAATTGGTAACAGCTGTGATAACTGTACATACATTCGATACATTAATTCTATTTAATGGGCGATGCAGTATATACAATTGTTTGGTGGAGTCCCAGAGTCTTAGAAATGGCTTTGTAACCCTTTCCAAACTGATGTATTTCAACAATTTTTTCTCTCATCTCTTCTGGAATTCCCTTTGACAGAGGCACATTGTGCTTGTAGAAACATTGCGCTGACTACTTCACTCTGATGGTAAGGTTCGATATGACCAAGGTTTTGATTCGACAGGGTGGACTGGAATCAAGCCTGGCTGTGTTCAATCAGCTGAATCAACTTATCAATTAAATTTGATTAATTGCTTGATTGAGTAATTAACAAGGAAATTACTGTTTCACAAGGATGATATGGATGTTTGATAAGAGTAATTAACAAGGTAATTACTGTTTCACATGGATGATATGGATGTTTGATAACATTTTTTTGTTACATATGTGAAATAACAATTGAAAAATTGATTTGTTTACTCAGGTTCCATTTGTCTCATTACATTTTATCTAAAGATCTCAAAACCATTCAGGGTCACAAATATGCAATAAAATCAGGGGCCGAATACTTTTTCACAGCGCTGTATTTCCTAGTTCTGGTGAGAAACATGATCTCAGAGGAAAGCGGAGAAAGACAGCTCTCGCTGCTTTTAGGCTGTATAGACTGTAAGGAAGCCACAGACCTTCTGTAGGTAGGAGAAGAGCTCCCCTTCATTGGTCACATACTCTGGGGAGGCCACGCCCACCCGATTCACCACTGTGTAGACCACCTCTTCATAAAGCAGATCCAGCTGAAAGACAGGTTGCATTAGTGTCTTACGTATGACCTAACTCCTGGGAAACTCACCTCTCTCCTGGATACCCTCTAACCCTAACCCTAACCCCTGGGAAACTCACCTCTCTCCTGGACACTTTCTCGGGGATGCAGGCCTGGTCAGGGCACTCTGGAGGGGGCGAGGCCCTGTCCTGTCCTTCACACTGTCAGGAGAGAGAGAGAGACCAGCATCTCTGATATCTGTTCCCTTAACACATATCCCAACACCTGTTCCCTAAACACATATCTACAGTACCTCAGTCTGTGCGGTCCGCTCCACGGTTTCCTGCTTCTGCAGAATGTTCTCCATGCGCTTGAAGAACTCTCCGTTTCCTTCAGCAATTCTGTGAAGCAGACAGTCAACAGCTTTCATTCCCACCTCGGGCTCAAATTATTCAACACATTACACAAGTTATTTTCTGCTGCCTTTTGTTTTACATTCTTCTTTCATCAACTCTCTGTTCAATCGATACTCCCTGTTAAAAGCTCATTTTTGGGTGGATTATGTATAAAAAGTGCTGTAATTCCTACACAGATCACACCCCTTATGGATGTACCCTCAAATTAAAGCTGACGGTGCATTTCGTTTAATTGTGTGTGTGTGTGTGTGTATACAATGAGTTCCATAATGTTTGGGACAAAGACAGATTTTTTTTTCCTTGATTTGGTTCTGTACTTCCACTATTTCAGTTTTGTAACCAAACAATTGGTGGTTAAAGCGCAGATTCTCCGCTTTCATTTCATTTATTTTTATTCTTTTGTGTATTTTTACAACTTTCGATTTCACGTTGTAGAAATGACAGGACTTTTTATACACAGCACATCCATTTCAGGGCATTGTAACGTTTGAGACAAATGGCTTCTCAGGGGTTTCGGATGAGTCAGGTGTGTTCAATTGCTTCCTTGGTGCAGGTGTAAGAGCTTTCAGTATCTAGTCTTGATTCTAGGCCTTTGATTGCCTTTGGAGTCTGTTATTGTTTGTCAACAAGCGGACCAGAGTTGTGCCAGTAAAACTCAAGGAAGCCATTATGAGGCTGAGAACGAAGAAGAAAAAAACTGTCAGAGACATAGGCCAAACCTTAGGCTTACCAAAATCAACTATTTGGAACATTATTGGGAAGAAAGAGAGCACTGGAGAGCTCAGTAATTGCAAAGGGCCTGGTAGGCCAAGGAAGAACTCTAAAGTTCATGACCTAAGAATTCTCACCATAATGAAAAAAAACCCCTCAAACACCTGACCAACAGTTAAGAAACACTCTTCAGGAGGCAGACATAGATATGTCAGTGATTACTGTCGGCAGAAGACTTCACAAACAGAAATACAGAGGCTACACTGAAAGATGATCAATGATTCTCTGTCCAGTCCTCCCATCTTTTCTCTGCCTAGCCCACTCATCTTTTCTCTGCCTAGCCCACTCATCTTTTCTCAGCCCAGTCCTCCCATCTTTTCTCTGCCCAGTCCTCCCATCTTTTCTCTGCCCAGTCCACTCACCATTGGTCCCTTTAGGCTCTTTCTGTGTAAACTTGTCATGGAGCAGAATTTATTAGACTGACAGGTGAAATAAATAAGCATTTTTTTCACTTCGCACAAATAGCAACTCCACGCACGCACGCACGCACGCACGCACACACAGTCTCCTGAGTTCCCCAGGAGCTCAGTGACTACTATCCTCTCTCTCTCCAAGTCCAAAATTGTGTTTGTTTTCTGTTTACCAAATATGTCAGAGATTTTTTTTCTGTGCCTTCAGGCCAACGGCAAACACAGTCTAACACCAACTGACATCATACAGGTTTTTTTCTGTTTGGATGATCAGGTGGAAATGGTCAGAGGGTGTTGATGTTATTAAACAATGAAAAAGTGTGATACATGGCCTGTATTTCCGTAATTGTCTCTGTCGGCGAATGCCCATTGTCTCAAAAAAATTGTCTCATATCAGCCTGATGTATTGGCCAGACCAATTGATTGGGCGATCTCTAATACAAACCACCAGGGCCAGGTTTCAGTTTGCTAAGAAGTACCTAAAAGAGCCTGCATAGTTCTGGAAAAAGATCTTGTTAACAGACGAGACCAAGATTTGCTTGCATGGTTGCTGTTTTACCAGAGAGGAGGTTACTAATAGGCCGGAAGGCATATTCAGTGCTCAGAATGTCTTAGCCGATATTCAGATGGAGGATACAGTACTGGATAAATTACATGAATTAAAGACAAATAAAGCAGCAGATCCTGATGGCATATACCCAAGGGTACTCGGTGAGTTAGGTGAAATCCTCTATAATCCACTGGCAGGTATTTTTAGTCTATAGAAACTGGAGAAATGCCAGACAACAGGAAGCAAGGTAATGTAATATCAATATAAAAGAACAGAGACCGTACTGATCCAGGAAACTAAAGGCCTGTCAGTTTAACTTGCAACGCACGTAAAATACTGGAATCTGTCATTAGTTACAAGTTAGAATTATTTCTTTAAAATAGCAAGCATGGTTCTCATAAGGGAGGGTCATGACCGACAAATCTTTTGGCATTCTTTGAGGAAGTTTTTTGATTGTAGCAATGCTTGTGATATTATATATTTAGATTTCCAAAAAGCATTACATAAGGTACCACGAGAGACTCATTATCAGAATGAAGACAGTAGGACTACAGGAGTGGGTTCGGAACTGGCTACAGGGTAGAACACAAAGAGTAGTAGTTGGAGGGATCTTATCTGAACGGGGTACTGTGGGAAGTGGAGTCCCACAAAGACCAGTGCTGGAGCCACTGCTCTTCCCTATTTACATAAATAACCTTGACAGGGACATTGAAAGTACATTAGTTAAATTTGCAGATGATACAAAACTGGGAGGTTCAGCTAATTTTATAATGTACTAATGTAACCCAGAATTGGGCAGTAACCTAGAAAATGAAATTTTACGAAAATAAATACTTAAAAAAGTTCTACATGTGGGAAATAAAAACATACTTTATGGGAGGAATGAAGTTGGAATGTGCTCAATTTGAAAATGACTTAAGTGGATCTGCTGTAGCAGTAAAAAGGCAGTAAAAAAGGCCAACAGGATGCTGGGATATTCGGGCCAGTACAGTTGGCACTATGCATTCCACCAAACCCACATTCGTCTGTCAGACTTCTAAGGGTTTGCACCATCAAACATTTGCGCACGCACACGCACACTTGCAAACAAGCAGATGTACATATGTACACACACACATGCGCACACACACACACACACACGCACACTCCCACACGCACACACTGATCCGGTCTGGATTCGATTGCGCACATGGAATTTCTAGCACGCATTTTCAAAACAAAATGACAAAAACACTTGAGGGAACCATCTGTAAAACGCAGGAAGTCTCAGCCCTGCTCACACGCAGTAATCCTCACTTCCTTCACAGAGAGAATGAGAAAGGAAAGAGTCTTATTTCCACAGGCCTGTCATTCACAATCATAAACCGTGCAGAATAAATAAGCCTGAGCGCTCTTCGACGGACACACGGCTCGAGAGCAGCCGAGCAGGGGGGGAGACCGGGCCGCTCCAGAGCAGCCGGGGCAGAGGGGGGAGACTGGGCCGCTCCAGAGCAGCCGGGGTGGAGGGGGGAGACCGGGCCGCTCCAGAGCAGCCGGGGCAGAGGGGGGAGACTGGGCCGCTCCAGAGCAGCCGGGGTGGAGGGGGGAGACCGAGCCGCTCCAGAGCAGCCGGGGCGGAGGGGGGAGACCGGACCGCTCCAGAGCAGCCGGGGCGGAGGGGGGAGACCGGGCCGCTCCAGAGCAGCCGGGGCGGAGGGGGGAGACCGGGCCGCTCGAGAGCAGCCGGGGGGAGGGGGAGACCGGGCCGCTCCAGAGCAGCCGGGGTGGAGGGGGGAGACCGGGCCGCTCGAGAGCAGCCGAGCAGGGGGGGAGACCGGGCCGCTCCAGAGCAGCCGGGGCGGAGGGGGGAGACTGGGCCGCTCGAGAGCAGCCGAGCAGGGGGGGAGACCGGGCCGCTCCAGAGCAGCCGGGGCGGAGGGGGGAGACTGGGCCGCTCCAGAGCAGCCGGGGCGGAGGGGGGAGACCGGGCCGCTCCAGAGCAGCAGGGGCGGAGGGGGGAGACCGGACCGCTCCAGAGCAGCCGGGGTGGAGGGGGGAGACCGGACCGCTCCAGAGCAGCCGGGGTGGAGGGGGGAGACCGGGCCCGGCGGACCTGGCGGGATCAGGCTGAAGAAGAAAGAAAAGAGGAAAAAAAGGAAGAAAAAAAAAGAAAAGCGGATGGGAACAGCGGCGCTAACCGGCGCGACCGCTCGAGGGACGGCGTGTTTTTCCGGCTTGCGGAGGGAAGAGGCGGCAAAGCCGCGCCCGCTCCTCAGCCCAAAGCCCCGCCACGGGGGGGCCTGAAGACGGCCCCCTGACGGCTGAGCCCGGTCCGACAGAAGGCGTTTTCTTCTGAAGGGGGCCTGATCATCGGAGGCGTGGCACGCCGAGCCGGGTTCGAGACGGGGAAAACAATCGGATTTTCAGGAGGCCTGGCTGCTGTTGTGTTGCGTTTTTTTTTTTTTCCCCTGGCTGAGGGTGAAGAGTGATCAGGTGAAGACAGGGTGAACCTGCTGAGCCTGGGGGAGGTGGGGAGCGGGGAGGGGAATGGGGGGTGGGGGGTGAACTCAGGACTCGGATCGAATGCTGATCTTCCCCCTCCTGTCTCCATGGTGATGGAGACACATTTTGCGGTGGAATTTTCAGGGGGGCACTGAGGGACCCTGGGAATTTCCCACTGACAGCACAGAGAGAGAGAGAGAGAGAAAGGGGGCAGGGAGAGAGGGATGGGAGAAAGACAGACAGAAAAAGACAGAAAAAGAGGGATGGGAAAATGAAAGAATGAGAGAAAGGGGATTGCGAGAACAAGAGAGATGAGAGAGAGAAAGGAAGTGGAATGGGGGAGAGGAAGAGAAGGGGGAGAGAGAGGGATGAGAAAGAGCAGGTCCGTGCTGGTGCGTTTCCTCTTCCCCTTATTTCCCAGCCCTCCCTCGTTACGGCGAGGAGACGAGTCCATCTGCCGGAGTTACAGCCAATCACGCGCGGCCTCCCTGACCAGAGTCTCCCCCCCCCCCAGTCAACATGCTAATGAAAAGCCTTCAGCAGCGAGGGGGAAGCGTGGCAGACTGGTAAAGAACAGAGTGACTCACTGGCCACAGGGAAACAGCGGACGCCGGGGCCCCCGCCAAATCGGCAAATTCAATCACGTTTGAGCCATCTCCCGGCGTCTTAATTACCAAAATTCGCCTTCTCGTTAATCTGTAATCGCCCGCGCAGTCTGCTGCGCTAGTGCTCATCCAGACCGAAGGCGCGCGGGTTCGAGTCCAAATTGTACCACTGCTTTAGCCTCCTTGGCTATGCGGATGCCTGCCGATACCTTGCCTGGGTAATAAAAAGTTGTGCGATGATACTTGATCATATGAAGGCGTAGCCAAGCAAACGCACCACATAGGGATACAGCCCAAACAAGTGTGTGCAAACACAGAGAAGTTGGTGATTAGAGCACGGATGCTTGTGTGAATGTGTTTTCTTGCCCTTCATTTCAAAGCAGGACAGACCGCAGTTTAGAGTAATACAGTGCATGTTCCTCATAAAAGCATCGACGGGGGACTCTAAATGAGAACAGCCCGTGAGCGTGTTAACTTGTTTAATGAATGTTCTTACAGAGACCATTGGGGGGGTAGGAGGGCACGTTCTGACCTAAACTTCTACACAAAGATCGTGACGCACTTACACGCAAAGGGGGTAAAACCCAACTCATCTACTCGGGTGGGAGATGCGCAGCAGTTGTTTTGCACCTAAACGCTCATGATAGGCGGACCAGGAGAGATAGCTACGTGACTTGTGATTGGTTCCAGACATTATCCGTCAAAGTTACCGACCAAAGAAAGGAATGGAAGCGCTTTCTCACTTCTCGGTTTTCATCGGTAGATTTATGGAAAATCCCATGCCGGTGTGAATCCAGACGTCTCAGGAGCCTTGCCGCAACGCAGCCGACGGCTCGGCAAGAATCTCGGCTTTTAAACACATCCTGAGCGTTTACCTTTCCAGTGCAGTGTTTGATTAAGCATCCTGAATTAGGATTTGCTGTTACTTCCTTTGCTGTATGATTTCTGTGGTTGCTTTTTTTTTAACCAGTTACATCTGAACTGCTTGTTGTGTAAAGCACATTGAGTTATGTCCTGAATGAAGGAGATGTATATATATATATATATATAAGATAGGAAAGTTATACACTACTGTTCAAAAGGCATCACTGAGGAATTTTTATGCTTCTCAAAAAAACTGATACTTTTATTCACCAAGGTAGCATGTTGATCAAAAAATACAGCCAAGACATTGATGATGATGTTACAAATTACAATTACTGTCTAAAATAACGTTTTTTAAATTGAATTATATTATTGCAAAGCCCCATTTTTAGCAGCCATTACACACAGCAGGTGTACCAATAGCACACTGTGTAATCTCACCCTTAAGTATTCATGCTAATTTTGTACTAGAGAAAGCACTCCCATTACATTTAGTGCAATTAAAAACAATTGTGCCGTTTAATTAAGCTAAACAATATCTTTCTTTCAGTTGCTACAGTACCTAGCACACTGGCATGTCTAAAGTTCAATGTTGGTTTCAAAAATGGCCAAAAAGAAACAGCTTTCTCTAGAAACTCATGAGTCAATTGTTCTTTTGAGAGATGAAGGCTATTTCATGTGAGATTGCCAAGAAAATGAATATTTCATACAAAGGTGTGCACTATTGCCTTGAAAGAAGAGAGCAAACTAGATAGAGTAGTGGAAGGCCCAGATGCCAAACATCAGTTTCATCTTTTGAACGGTAGTGTATCTACAACATAAGAAGGCTATATCTGTAACATAGGAAGGATATACCAACAAAATAATAAGGACATATCTATAACATAGGAACGATATATCTATAACATAATATGAACATAGTTATAACATAGGAAGGACATATCTATAACATAAGAATGAAACATCTATAATATAGAAGGAATATATTTATAAAATAGAAAGGATGTAACTATAAGATAAGATGAAACTCGGCTGGTCTGGGCTCCTGTATGGTCAGGGCTGAAATCCCCAGACTGCCTGCTGGACAGCCTTGCAGCCAGTGACATCAGGCTGGCGCCGCCCCCTTTCAGAATGCTCCTTTTCAGCTGATCTTAGACCTCCCTACGTGCTGTACAGCCGAGTCTCTGTCCCCGCCCCCTTTCAGAAAGCTCCTGCTCAGCTGATCTTAGAGCTCCCTACGTGCTGCACAGTCGAGTCTCTCTCCCCGCCCCCTTTCAGAAAGCTCCTGCTCAGCTGATCTTAGAGCTCCCTACGTGTTGTACAGCCGAGTCTCTGTCCCCGCCCCCTTTCAGAATGCTCCTGCTGAGCTGATCTTAGACCTCCCTACGTGTTGTACAGCCGAGTCTCTGTCCCCGCCCCCTTTCAGAAAGCTCCTGCTCAGCTGATCTTAGACCTCCCTACGTGCTGCACAGTCGAGTCTCTCTCCCCGCCCCCTTTCACTGATTCAGACGGCAGCTTGTGCAGACAGCTTGAAGACCATTGTCATGTCCTCGTGTTTCGATTGTCATTTCTATTTCCTTGTGTTCCTGTTATTAATGTTCCTTGTGCTTTTGTGTTCCACACCATGTCTTTGCTTTTCCCCACAGGGTGGGCGTGACCATATCCCCAATTCACCTCCTAACTGATTCCAGCCCTCAGCCATTTTCTCACTCCGTTCAGGTCACATTCCCCACACCCCCCTTATTAGTTCCAATTAGCCAAAGTATAAAAGCACGCTTTTTGTTTCAGTCTTTGCCAGATCGTTGATTTGTTGCCAACCTTTCGTATTCACTCAAATTTATTTGGTTTATGCACTTTAGTTTCACAGTGTTCCCCAGTCTGTCTTGTCGACGTGTTTTGTCCTCGTCTCGAATTGTTTCGTGTTCTCTCTCCTTCACCCTGTTTACCTCCCCAGCTCCGACCTCCCGACCCAGCCCGTCCTTCGCCGGCCTCCCAGTTCCCAGCCCTGTTCCGCCGCCGAAGCCCAAGGAATCCCTTCCAGCACCACGCCAAGCCGAACCCCGGACCACCTCCTCACCAACCCTCGCTGTCCCTGTTCCCAGCCAGCCCTGGTCCCTACCGCCCTCTGTTGTCCACTCAATAAAACATCTCTTTCTGAGTTCCCTAAAACTGCTGTCTTTGAGTCCTGCATTTTGGATGCCGCCTAGCCCAGAACGTAACAACCATAGCTTATTCATCACGATAAACTATGTTTAATGTGACATCGTTTGCATTTGCCGGAAGCTTCAAAAGACAGGAAATTCGATTGATCAGCCCTAACGCTAAGATCAGCCTGCTCTCCATCAAGGAGTATCAGCACAGATCTTTGACAACCGCTACAGCCCTGTATAGGTCTACTGTACTTCAAACAACATGTACTCACCACTGGGTAGATTGCCTAATATTCAAACCTTCTCTCAAAGACCCTAATTATACGTATTTGCACATTGCAATTTGCATTTTTTATGGAGCACTCTGTAATGTGTACCTCCCCCATCCCCCACCCCCCCAGTACCACAAAGTAAAAACTGCTGCACAAGGTAGCCTATGTCACGGTTCCTTTCTGTTGTAACTTCATCCTCAGATCATCCACTCTGGATGGCTTGGACACCTGTGGTAATAGAATGGTTTTTTTTTCCTACAGAGCCACACATCCAGGGCCCCTGTCTCTGTGCCCCCCAGCAGTGGAATGAGCTAACTGCCATATTCAGATCAAGAAAAATGGTCATCTGCTCAGCTTCAGTAATCTTTATTAGCTGATTTATTGAACTGTTGCTCTCACACGTTGTTGACAGATATGGTTAGCATCATATTATGATCACATTTTGATGTACAGTAATGTTAATCTTGTATATCCTGTAGAAGTAGACACACAGACACACACATGCACGCGGACATGCACACGTACACACAGATCCACACAAACACAAAACATAAATCCATAAGTACACACACACACACACACACTCTCTCTCTCTCTCGCTTGCCTTTTCTCATGAATTCCCCGCAAACAGATATCACATGGATTCTACAACAGCCCTAGTCAGGTTGCTAGGAAACAGCACCCTCCAACTCTGCTTCGTATTATTTTATTTTTTTCACTTTATTACTGTTTATTTCAAATGAAAAGTCCAATTCCTCTTTCAAATGACTACATGGATGAAAAGCTGGGTACAAAAGAATACGCACAAACAAGCACATGTACACATGAACACACACACACACACAGTCATACACAGTCACACACACACATACACACACACACACAACCCCCATGGCTGGTCACAAACTGTACTAAAATTGGATAAAACTGCACTTCCAGAAAGCCTGTTTCAAGTAATGTAAATAAAAGCAGTGCTTCTTTTCTAAATTAGAGCCACATCTATGAAAAGGCCATGTTCTCTTGCTGAAGGTACAATCTGAAAGCAAACACACTAAACAAAATCTGCCATATAGCCTGTTAAGTGGCACCTCTATAATCCTTTTTTTTGTGATACACTTGCAATATAAATATGCATGAAATTGTACTTTCCTTCTAGGACTGTAACATTCAGAGCATCTTACAAAAAGAGATTTTATTTGCACACCAGAAAATTAATTCCTCCTGCAATTAATCTAATCCTGTGTTCAGTGATACCGGAGGTCTTGCCACACATGTTTTTATTTCACTAGAAATCCCAAGCACTTGCTGAAATTAGACTATCTTTCCAAGTGACATCACTATTCACAATCTAAACATTCCCCACAGAATCCTGTAATGTATACCCCCCCCTCAACATAACCCAGTAAAGTATAGCCCCCCCCCCCCCCACAGAATCCAGTAATGTATAGCCTCCCCACAGAACCCTGTAAAGTACCCCCCCACAGAATATTCTGTAAAGTATCAGCCCCCCACAGAACCCTGTAAAGTACCCCCCACAGAACCCTATAAAGTACCCTCCGACAGAACACTCAGTAAAGTATCACCCCCCTCAGAACTCTGTAAACTATCCCCCCAACAGAACCCTGTAAAGTACTTTCCATAAAACATTCTGTAAAGTAACATCCCAACCCCCCACAGAACCCTGTTTAAGCCCCCCCCCCCCCCCACAGAACCCTGTAGAGTACCCCCCCCCCCCCCACAGAGCACAGTAAAGTATCACCCCCCACAGAACACTGTAAAGTATCACCCCCCACAGAACACTGTAAAGTACCCCCCCACAGAACACTGTAAAGTATCACCGCCCACAGAACACTGTAAAGTATCACCCCCCACACAGAACCCTGTAGAGTATCACCCCCACACAGAACACTGTAAAGTATCACCCCCACAGAACACTGTAAAGTATCACCCCCCACAGAACACTGTAAAGTATCACCCCCCACACAGAACACTGTAAAGTATCACCCCCACAGAACACTGTAAAGTATCACCCCCCACAGAACACTGTAAAGTACCCCCCCACAGAACACTGTAAAGTATCACCGCCCACAGAACACTGTAAAGTATCACCCCCCACACAGAACCCTGTAGAGTATCACCCCCACACAGAACACTGTAAAGTATCACCCCCACAGAACACTGTAAAGTATCACCCTCCACAGAACATTGTAAAGCATCACCCCACACAGAACACTGTAAAGTATCACCCCCACACAGAACACTGTAAAGTATCACCCCCACACAGAACACTGTAAAGTATCACCCCCCACAGAGGCATAGACGTGGTCTGAGCAGGCGGGTGTTGAAACGCACAAATGCAGACTTGACTGACAAGAAAATTTTGCTGAGTTGCTTGTAAATACTATGCTATGCCATATTGACTGACACACCCCCAGCAGCGGCTGCCCTCCCACTCTGGCGCTCGGCGAGTCACGAAATTACAAAATGGCTCAGGCACATCAAACTCCATGATGAAAATACCACTTCAACCAGTCACCAGCTCACAACACGCCATGTGACGGCTGGAAAGTTTCAGGCTCAGTTTCAATTTAAGGGTATTTACATCCTTATCCAGTGGTCCTTATACGAATTCAAAACCCTCTTTATACATTGTCCCCCCATACTAGGGGACCAAAAGTAATTGGAGAAAAACATAATCTTAAATGAAGTCATCATATTTAGTACTTGGTTGCAAATTCTTTGCATTTGATGGCTGTTGATGAAGTGTGTGACCCATAGACATCATCAGACGCAGGGTATCTTTTCTGGTGATGCTTTGCCAGGTTTGTACTGCAGCCATCTTCAGTTCCTGTTTGTTTCTGGGGCATCTTTCCTTCAGTCTTGTCTTCAGCAAGTGAAACACATGTTCAATTAGATTCAGGAGGAGTGATTGACTTGGCCAGACAAGAACATTCCACTCTTTGACCATGAAAAACTCTTGGAATGGAATCATTGTCCCGCTGCAAGGTGAAGCACGATCCAATGAGTTCTGAGGCATTCGGCTGGACCTGAGCAAATACAATGTTCCTGTACACTTCAGAATTCATTGTGCTCATCAGTGAAGACAAGAGAGCTAGTCACGGTGGCAGCCCTTGCTGCCCAAGCCATAACACAATCTCCACCATGTTTCACAGATATGGGGAAGTGCTTTGGATCATGAGCAGTCTCTTTCTTTCCCCACGTCTTCTTTCCTTTCCATCACTTTGGTACAGGCTAATACTTGTCTCATCTGTCCATAAAACTTTGTTCCAGAACAATACAATTTTTTATTGCACTTTTTAAACCAATATCTAACCTGGTTTTTCTGGTCTTGAGGTTTACCAGCTGTTTGCATCTTGCATCATGTTGAAACCTCTGAGGTAGTGGAGTAGTCTTCTCTTTGTGGTAGTTTTTGACATATCTGTGCCTACATCCCAGAGAGTGTTCTTGTTCTGTTTGACAGTTGAAAAGGCGTTTTGCTTCACAACTGAAAATATTCTTCAGTCATCTGCTACAGTGATATTCTGTGGTTTACCAGGTCATTTGCTATTGAACTCACCAGTGTGTTCTTGCTTCCAAACAATGTATTAAACAGATTTTGGCACACCCAAGGTTTTGGCCTTTTCTATGATCGATTTATTCAGATTTTTCAGCCTCAATGGCCTGTTTTACTGGCATTGACACTTATTTGATCCTCATGTTGAAAGACAACTGCAACGGACTCCAAATGCAAATTCAACACCTAGAATGAACTTAAGATCTTTTGTTAGCTTTCTTGTGCATTAACTAATAATACAAAGACACATAACTGGCCAACAGACAGCTGAGCTCCCCTAAAACAAGGGGACTATGTATAAAAAGGACTATGATCATCTGAAATGGATGTAAATACCCTCAAATTAAAGCAGACAGTTTATTTCAACCTCATATTCACGGTTTTAATTCAAACTCAATTTCCTGGAGTATAGAGACAAAGCAACAAAAACTGTGTCACAATAATGTTGAAGTAGCAAAAGTAATATTGAGTCTGGTATTTACTTTTTGAATTTTTGGCGTTTTCGTAAACGGAAGAGCAGATAACTAAATTCTGCTTATTTACATATTACAGTAGATGTTGTTTGATACATTCAGGACCCTACTTCGGTAGTGTCTAACATACAGCCTGAAAGTAACCTCTGCAGGAGCTCACCTGCCCAGTGACCACAGTCACACTTACCGGTCAGAGTCCGCTTAGCGTGGCTGTGCGGAGCTCACCAGGCCAGGGCTCGTACCGCGGCATGTACGTGCCACAGACGTCTCCGAGGCGCCAGCGTGGGCATTACCCCTCTCTCCGCTCCTAATTAAGAGCGCGCTCGGCTTCCTGGAGCCCTAATGGCCTCCGCGTGGCGGCCTGCGGGGGACGGGGGGGGGGGAGGGGGGAGGCGGTGGGTCGGCGGGCGCGGGCTGACGCGGCTCATCCATCGAGCAGCCGCATAAGGCCGCGGCGGGGCGCCGAGGTCACGCGACCCAAACCGAGACGTCCTTTGTTCAACGCGGGTATCACACGAAGCTCTGGCGGGAGAATATCCCCGGGGTTTCTTTCAATTAGCGGCAAATTGGAAAGGGGAGGTTTTTATGATTTAGCCCCTAATTTATACAAACTGTCAGACATGGCAATGCTACGTGCTTTACCGCTCACTGTAATTTCAAAAAAAAAAAAGCCGCAGGTTTTCAAAGATAATCCCATAACCGTGATCTTAATTGTATTCTTTTAAATTGTTCTTTGGAAAATGCAGCCCATGCCATTTATAATGTTTGGCAGTACATGTAACAGGTGCTTTTTCAAAATGAAACAGGTGTCCTGATTAAAGATAAAACTGCTCAGGTTATAAAACTGACATACTGGGGTTGCTATGGAAACCTTAAGGATCACTTCTGCATTACTTCTGCCTTTGAATTCAGTCAATGAGGGAAAAAAAATAATAATAATAAAACAGAAGACTTGTTGTAACGGCTGTCTGGGAAAATAACACAGAATCGTACTACGCTGTATATTTTTAGCCTCCACTCCATGCCAGGCATAATTAGGTTCACGCATCATTTGTGCATATTTACAGGAGATTCACTGCATGAATGCACCATGCTCAGATGAATAAACCAATCTAATATTTAGGCATAATTTCAAAAAATATTGAGTCTTTGTTTATCCGTGGTGAGAGAAAAGAAAACATTGTTTTTTTGAACAGGCAGAGTCTTCATTATAGACAATAATGCGTCCGCAGCACTGCCGGTGATAGACAGCTCAAGAAAGCTCATCTTGGTTGATCATGTTGACCTGAACCCTTGAAAGGAAAATAGGAACTGTGTGGCCTGAGAGGTCTGTCATAAGTGTCTGCCACAGATGTTCATAGGCATTTTGTGGCTTTTCCCACTTTGTAATGCCAAAAAGAGGGTGGTCCAAAATTAGGGTTGCATAGTGTACCGCTACAAAAAAAAGTACCATGGTACCAATGAATTATTTTTTTTAAAGGGTTTTGTATGCACCTTAGTTATCACTTCACGGTTCGGGATCATTTTTGGTATAGCAAAAAAAATGTATTACACCTGTAGAATTGAAGGGAACCTTGATGTAGTGGGTGTACCTACTGGCCTGTAAGTGTGTGCGTGGGTGGGCGTGTGTGTGTGTGTGTGTGTGTGTGTGTGTGTGTGTGTGTGTGTGTGTGTGTGGAACCGTGAGTGAGAGAAAGCTGGCTGCATAGCTCTGTGTCCTTGTGGAGGAAGAGAAGTTAGCTTGATATAATAGCAGCTGTAGATAATGCTGATCGTCCCCAACTTGCTGGAAATCAGGGCGCTCAAACTGAAATATGACAGTACTTTGCCTACAAAGCCGATGATAAAGGTGAGCCTGACAGCACTATTACGGCGCCCTTTTGCAAAAAATGAATACAAGCTTGTCTCGCCAAGGGAAACATGTCCAACCTTGCAAAGCATCTGTCTGACAACTACCCTGATCTCTTAAGGAATTCTGAATCCAGATAACCTTGAATACTAACAGATAGATACACGACAAGTATGATGTTGATGGTTTAACAATTGCAGTGATATTATGTACAATTAGCTCACATCTTGAGTAACTTTATTTCGGATTTTGTGTGTCAGATATTTTAAGAAATGTTTTTGAAAAGATATGTAAAGTTTACATTTCATTTTATGAAAAATGATTGGTTATCAGTGGTATCAAAGGACCAAACCTGGTATCAGAACAACACCAATCCAGCCTGAACTTTTAGATACTGCCTACTCCTACCCAAGCCTGAACCTTTTTTCTGACGAATATTTCATTTTATGAATATATGATTCTTGGTATTTGAGATGGTTGCAGTGGTGTACAGCTAACTTCCAAAATAAAGGAAATGAGAGATACAGAATATACTGAAAGCAGGTGCCTCCACACAGGTGTGGTTCCTGAGTTAATTAAGTGATTACCATGCCAGAATGCTGACAGCTGTGTATAAATATACCAGGCAGGCTCAGTCGCCCATTACTTCAGCTGTCATGGCCAGAAGAGCTCGGCAAGGTGAAGAGGGGTGATTGTTGCAGCAGGAGTTCGACAGGAGTTTCAGGGACTTGAGACTGCTGAACCTGCTCATTTTCCTCAAGGGAAACACATTCTCCTCAACACTGTGGCTGAAAGCACACACACTCCTCAACACTGTGCCTGAAAGCACACATCCTCCTCAACACTGTGACTGAAAGCACACATCCATCTCAACACTGTGACTGAAAGCACACATCCTCCTCAACACTGTGCCTGAAAGCACACATCCATCTCAACACTGTGACTGAAGGCACACATACATCTCAACACTGTGACTGAAAGCACACATACTCCTCAACACGGTTGCTAAAAGCCCACATACTCCTCAACACTGTGCATAAAAGCTACACACTCCTCAACACTGAGGAGGTGAACACCTCTACAGTGATGTCTGTGCATCAGCTTGAAATGCAAGGCAAAACAGAGAAGTAACACTTAATCACCTGACTGCAAATACCAATCCAGAGTCCAAGCTGATTCTTTCACCAAGAAATGGTTAGTGTCGTTTAGTGTCCTTTGGCACATATATGTATATGATTGGGCATTCCCACCCAGGGAGAAAAGTGGGGGAAAAGAATCAGGTTTGTTTCCCCAGTGAAGACCTCTGCTGGTCAAAAATGTTTAATTTCCCAGGCCCAAGAAACACTTTGGGCCTGTTGGACAGATTCAAGGCCTCCAACCTTGTAAAAAGCGGTTTCACAGAGACTGGTGAATCATCTGCAAAAATATTACCCGGCATGAATTATTAAAACAATATAGTTTCAAATTACATTCCCTGCATCTTCATAAAGCCCCCCGCCCCCATCCAATCTCCAACAGGAGGATTGGAAAGGAAGAGTCGAACACGGAACGCCAACGCTGGAAATCCTCTCTCCGTTCTCTTAAGCTCCAGGTCAAGGTGATCATCCGCAGGGGTCGCAGCAAACCGATCCTTTCTTAATCCACCCCCCCAAACTTCATGCACCGTGTGAAGGCCAAGGGAGGAGATGAGGTGCGACTGAGGGAGCAAACTTGGGGGGGGGGGGGAAAGGAGTGATTTGTCCTAGACTTGACTGCGTTTATGAGCGGCGCGCAATTTTGTCCCCGGATTGGTGGCTAATCAGCACCGGCTCAATTCAAAGCCTCATCATTTTCTCTTGTGCGATCACCTGACTGGCGGCACGAGACCTTTCCAGTGTTTCTCTTTCCCTGACGGACGGCCAGTATCTGGCCCGCATTTATACAACTACTGAACCATTTTTATCGAACAAAAGAGAAGCGAAGGCTGACCTACTGCTCCTGGATACCACCGTATCCAGCCTCTCTCTTTGATCATTTCATAATTGAGCACTGAATCGTCCTTATTTGTGCCGCTGCTTTGGTGTACGAGGGGAACGCGAGGCGAAGGACGGCTCCTGATAAAAGGATAGAGGTCCAATTACGCCTTCGGTCTGAAGTAGACAACAACTGCTCTGCTTCCTGTGGAAGTCTTTACGGTGAAGTCCTGCGTCTGTATCAAAGTACCATTGAGTGCACTGTCATCACCACCAAAAGCACCACTGCCCAGCACCTAAACTATCACCATCATCACCCCTACTAGTACTATCACCCTGGAAACCCCAACAACACTAACATCACTCTGATATGCACCACCGACACTAACGCCACTCTCATTTACACCACCAACACTAACGCCATCACAATACACCATCACCTGAACCTTTACCACCTCCGCCACTACCAACTGAACCTACATCACCAACACCCCTATCACATACATCACCAACCCCAACACAACTGCACAATAAATATATGAAAATGACATCAGCACGAACACCATCAACCCCACTGCAGCACAGCCCCAATGAAGTACTACCGCACGTGGGTGAAGTTGGTGGGGGGGGCATGGCTGGTGGGGTGTGGGTGAAGTTAGTGGCGTGAGCATGCTGGGTGGAGTCCTAGGGGGCTCCTCTTCCAGCCAAACTTGCAGATGTGAATTCCAGGTGGGGCCCTGTTGTTCCACTGCCGACAAACCGAGTGAGGCACTCAACCTAACCTCAGCTGAACACGTCAAATAAATAACAAACTCCAATCGGGTCAGACCGTTGCCCGTGAACGTACGCACGCCAGTACCATTCAAACCGCCGGCGCTGGGACGCGAGCTGACGGTTCCTCCGCGCGCGGGCCTGTCTCTGTTTACAGCAGGGACCGCCGAGGCATCTGGGTACACGGCCGGCGTGACGGGTGTCGTGACAGACCGGTAAGGTCAGGCGAGCCGCGCAGAGCAAACAGCGCCGCCGGCGCTTCATCTGTCAGCGCTCGGTGAGAAAGCGCTGGGTCCGGAGCACGGCGCTAACGTGCTACCGCGCTGCCGAGGGACATTTGTTGAACCGCTCGGTCTGTGCTAATAATCCTGCCCTCGCCACCGCGGGGGACGTGTTGTTGAGCTTGCTGGCACAAAATGGCTGCCCTGCCACACATTTTAATTAAACTGATCCCCCTTGCTGTATACAGGCCTTCACATTACTTTTCTAATAATAATAACAGGCACTCGCATAATAATAATAATAATTAGTCAAATGTAGTTTTGTCGTGCCAAGTCAGTCATCCTATGTACAGTGCAAAAATAGCCCAGGAATCCTTTGTGAAAAGTGAATGATAACCATTATTACATTATTACAGTAGCCGTGACTACAGTGCTGTATATTAGAGTAGCTCGGACTCCAGTGAAATGCAGTGCTGTACATTACAGTAGCTCTGACTCCAGTGAAATGCAGTGCTGTATATTACAGTAGCTCTGACTCCAGTGAAATGCAGTGCTATATATTAGAGTAGCTCGGACTCCAGTGAAATGCAGTGCTGTACATTACAGTAGCTCTGACTCCAGTGAAATGCAGTGCTGTATATTACAGTAGCTCTGACTCCAGTGAAATGCAGTGCTGTATATTACAGTAGCTCTGACTCCAGTGAAATGCAGTGCTGTGCATCACAGTAGCTCTGACTCCAGAGAAATGCAGTGCTGTATATTACAGTAGCTCTGACTCCAGTGAAATGCAGCACTGTATATTACAGTAGCTATGACTCAAGTGAAATGCAGTACTGTATATTAGGGCAGCTCTGACTCCAGTGAAATGCAGCTCTGTATATTACAGTAGCTATGACTCAAGTGAAATGCAGTACTGTATATTAGGGCACCTCTGACTCCAGTGAAATGCAGCTCTGTATATTACAGTAGCTCTGACTCCAGTGAAATACAGTGTTGTATATTACAATAGATCTGACTCCAGTGAAATACAGTGCTGTATATTACAGTAGCTCTGACTCCAGTGAAGTACAGTGCTATATATTACAGTAGTTCTGACTCCAGTGAAATGCAGTGCTGTATATTACAGTAGCTCTGACTCCAGTGAAGTGCAGTGCTATATATTACAGTAGCTCTGACTCCAGTGAAGTGCAGTGTGCCCTATCTGTGTGTAGCACAGAGCAGGAGAGCTTGGTCTAGTACAGTGCCGCCACACTGAGACGCAGGCGTGTGGCGAGACTCACCCGTAGGTGGCGCTCTCCGGGCAGTGCGTGAGGGGGCTGCTGGCCTGAGGGGCGGGATCCCTCCTTCCCCGCAGCGACTGGCTCCTCTGCACCTGGCGCAGAACGCTGCTCTTCAGATCCAGCAGCGTTGACATGCTTATGCACCCCCTTCAGGCACAGGAGACAATGCAGAAATGAATGCATGTATGCATATGCACCATATGCAGACACAGGAGACTATGCTGAAATAAATGCATGTATGCATATGCACCATATGCAGACACAGGAGACAATGCAGAAATAAATGCATGTATGCATATGCACCATATGCAGGTACAGGAAACAATTCAGAAATTAATGCATGTATGCATATGCACCATATGCAGACACAGGAGACAATTCAGAAATTAATGCATGTATGCATATGCACCATATGTAGACACAGGAGACAATGCAGAAATAAATGCATGTATGCATATGCACCATATGCAGGTACAGGAAAGAATTCAGAAATTAATGCATGTATGCATATGCACCATATGCAGACACAGAAGACCATGCAGAAATGAATGCATGTATGCATATGCACCGTATGCAGGTACAGGAAACAATTCAGAAATTAATGCATGTATGCATATGCACCATATGCAGACACAGGAGACAATTCAGAAATTAATGCATGTATGCATATGCACCATATGCAGACACAGAAGACCATGCAGAAATGAATGCATGTATGCATATGCACCGTATGCAGGTACAGGAGACAATGCAGAAATGAATTCATGTATGCATATGCACCATATGCAGACACAGAAGACCATGCAGAAATGAATGCATGTATGCATATGCACCAAATGCAAGCACAGGAGACAGTGTGTGTGTTTATTTAACCACAGCAAAGATGGGAACATGTCCAAAGTTTCAGCTCATGCCTAGTTTAGGGGCATAACATATTTTTCTTTTTTCTCAAGTTATGAAAATATTCATTGATTACACAGAAAGCCAAGAAAACATAGGGTATTATGAATCACTGTTGTTTCACCACTAAAAAAAAGGTCAAATGTTAAAAAGAATTGTTGATTATGAACTGTTGATGTATATCACTGTTGTAATGTTGAAGTGGGAAAGAACAGAAATATCTAATCATGTGGAGAAAAATGTTGATTGGTTCAGTCCTTCATTGAACATGCTGTCCTCATAAATATTCATTTCGTCCAAGGCCTCCAAATGTTGAGTGTTCTGTTTATTATTAAGCATTGCAAAACAAATGTTTGTTGAAATTTTTTTTGGGGGGTATAAAGTGTCAAGAACTTGCTAGTGCATAATGTTCCCAGCATATGTACGGAAAAAGTTATGGTTTGTTTATGCAGGAGACAACAATGTGTGTCCTTTCGTGGAAGCCTAACAACCTATGCACTGTTGGAAACGTCATTTCATTGGCTAAAATGCTTCTCAGTTGTTACAATAATAGCTATGTACTGGGGAGAAGGTCCCATTGGCTGTGCTGAGAGACTACTTGACCAGTATTGGTCAGAGGACCATGTAGGTGGGCTCATCATCTTCCAGAGAGTCTGTAAAAACCAAAGATATTAACATTTCCAATTTACACAGTACTCTATGTGTGTATACAAGGGCAAAACAGACAGCAATAATTCCTCAAGAGAATTCGAGAGTAAACAATGGACATTCAATCAATGTCTCTCTGACTTTTTTGGAACTAAAAACTACAAAGGATTTTGTTTGCAAGACCACTGCTGTGATAAATACCAATTTTACAGTGCTTCGTGCTGTCCGTGGATTTCCAAAACATAGGAGAGAGACCCCCAAGCCTGTTTTACCTCCCTAAGTTACAAATTGAGGAACCGTTGTAGCTAAAACATTGACGTTGTAAAATAGTTATGTGATAGAACCGTGAATTTTAACACTTTCTAAGGGTATAATGTGTGACCAGATTGATTGAAAATTTCACCATACAAAATGGAATGAACGCAAATAAACCCCTTGTTTAACGGAGTTAAGGGGTTAAACAACAATAAACACTGTGTTTTCAAACACCGTTCAATATTTTTTATTTTTACCGACATCGTCGATTGGTTGCAGTTGGGGCGAAATGACTTAAATGCAGGAATGACTCGAGATGAGCAGAAAATGGACATAAATGACATCCCCGGTGTAAGTGTGGAAAGACGGATACTGGGTCAATGTGGGTTGAACCGATGCGTGTTGCATGCAAACATCCTCTGATGGTGTCATTCAGTCATGGAAAGACTACATGGAGGATGTATGTCAGAAACATTTAAGAATGTTCTGAATTAAAATACTGAAATGGCACATTTGTGTAATGTTGCTATCATTCAAGGTGGAATGAACAGAAATCACCATATGGAATTCAAATTCTTCGCTAATTGGAATAACAAAACTAAATAATATTGTAATAACGAGGTTCCTGCAATGGCTCTTGTGATGCAGATATACTGTCGAATGGACATCTAGAACATTAGACAAGAGAACAGGTTGGGAACATTGCCCTAATATTCTAGGAATGTTTTGAGAAACAAAATAAAAAAAGAACATTTTGGCTGGGTTGGAACAAACAAGAACTATAAGGAACAGCAATAATGAATTCTGATCTTTTTAACGCAGCTGTAAGACAGAGAGCTCCACGCGTTTGCCCCAATGCCATGTTCATCCACGAGCCCCTCCCACACACACTGTATTCACCAATGATCGACTACAGCTGAGGCTGCAAAGGGCTGATTGGCAGCTGTCAGTGGGCTGGGTTGATGAGCACTGCTTCTCGATAGCTGTCACTAATGTGAGCTCTGAAGCACCTGGGCTATTACCTTCAGCAGAAGAAGTGCACTTTTCTTCTGTGTTTGAAACCAATTAATCCCTTGTTCTTCTTCTGTGGATTCTCCCAGTTCAATTGAGATGTCACTCAAGCATCTCCTCCTTTCTCTCAAATGTACCTGACCCTTGTTCAGACTACTTTGAGCAGAGAGAGAGAGAATGAGGGGGGAGGGGGAGAGAAAGAGAGAGACAGAGAGAATAGAGTGATGGAACAGAGAGGCAAACAGAATGGAGAGTGATGAAAGGAGGAAGACAGAGAGAGGGAGAGATAAAGGTAGAGACCGTGGTTATTATGACTGTTCCACTTTGGCGAGATGAATTGTAAATTATGGTACGCCAAAATTGTGCCAGCATTTGGAATTTAAATTTGAGACAGAGAAAGGGAGGGAAGAGAGAGAGAGGGAGAGAGAGAGACAGAGAGAATAGTGACAGAAGGAGAGACACAGAAATAGGGAGAGGGAGACAGACAGAACAGACAGTGATGAAAGGAGCAGGAGAGACAAAGAGAGGTTGACGGAGACAGATTGTTCTTATGATTGTTACACTTCGGCAATATGAATTTTAAAGTACGTTATGCCAAAATTATGGCAGCTTTTTGAATATGAGTTTGAAATAGAGAGGGGCAGGGAGCAAGAGAGAGAGGGAGAGAGAGAAAGAGACAGAGTGAAAGAGAGAGCCAAGGACACAGAGTGAGACGGAGAGAGTGAAAGGAAGAGAAAAAGCGATAGAGAGAAGCGTGTTTTTGATGAACAGCACAGAGGAAGGGACGGGAGAACGCCCCGCGCTCTGACAGCTGAGGTGTCTGTATTTGCGCAGCCGGTGCTGAACGGGGGCCTCTGCACTGCACATGCTCAGAACGCTGAAGACGACGCAGTGATAACCACCCCGTGCACGTAGCTACGCCCAAAATGTAGCAGAACTGGGTACTGCTGTGCCGGCTGTGACTGAGCTCTGTGACTGCACCTCTCTGGGGAAGGTGGGGGGGGGAGGGGGCGCTCCCTTTCATCCTCCGTTTGTCAGTCTGCTACCCCAGCCCTTCAGCAGAGAACACAACAGCACAACAGCAAAATGGAGAAACAGGAAAACACCAAAAGAGAGCAGGGCTGCACAGAACTGTATAGAGCTGTACAGAGAGGCATGGAGCTGCGTAGAGCTGCACAGAACTTCACAGATCTGCACAGGTCTGCACAGAAAGGCACAGAACTTCACAGATCTGCACAGAAAGGCACAGAGCTTCACAGAGCTGCACATAGCTACACATACCTGCACTGAGAGGCACAGGGCTGCACAGAGAGGTGTTGAGCTGCACAGAGCTGGACAGATTGGCACAGCGCTGCACAGTCGTCAATGCCAAAAGCTCACAGCCATGGCCCGCAGCCCAAAAGCAGATAAAGAGCTTCTCTCACTAGTTCATTAAAATCTGGCCTCCTTCACGCTGAAACCACAACTCTGTTACAATGACAAGGAACTCCAATAACCAGGAGCTCCAGGAATGAGGAGCTTTAATAAAGAGGAACCCTGCTAACAAGAAGCCTCGGTAACTAGGAGACCCAGTAACGAAGATCCCTGGTAACTTGGAGCCTCGGTAACGAGGAGCTAGGAGCCCTGGTAACTAGGAGTCTTGGTTATTAGGAGCCCTGGTAACTAGGAGTCCTGGTTATTAGGAGCCCTGGTAACTAGGAGTCCTGGTTATTAGGAGCCCTGGTAACTAGGATCCCCACTATCAAGAAGCCCTGATAACAAGGATCTCTGGTAACTAGGAGCCCCGGTAACAAGCATCCCTGGTAACTAGGAGCTCCCGTAACTAGGAGTCCCGGTAACGGTGTGCCCTTGCACGTGAGCTACCAGCAGCCATAGGAATGCAGTCCCCCGCAGGAATCCACCCCCTGCTGAGAATCAGGGCAGCTCAGGGCTGTTCCCAGAACAACACTGTCATTCACAGCTTGTTTCTGCGAGCTTCCTGTTGGCTCGGCAACCAACCGCATCCCACCGTTAGGATGAGGGAATCTCTATGGTAACAGCAGACAGATAAGGACGGGTGAAACCCCAGGTAGGGTTTTCACAGGAGACGAAGGCTATTCAGAAGGTGTGTGGAAAACAGCTTGGGTCAGGAAGCAGTTAAACACGCACAGCTCTAGCTAATTCCCCCAGGCGCTCTGATCCAGACTTTCCCACAATTTTCTCCACTGCATGTGTTCAGGTCCAGCTCTGGTTAAGCGGTTAAAAGGCTTTTTATGATACAATCACTGGGCTTGCAGGATGAGAGAACGGCTTCTACATTTCTGACAGGCCACCCTACAGCCAACGGCCCTTTTGAAATCAGCATGTAATTTTGCTTCATTATAATCTTCCTTTCTATTGGTGGCAGAAGCCATTTACATTCAAGTCTATTGGTCAACCTGCTGGTTTCACTGGCTGGAGTCAAGTTGGGCAGAGTCAAGCTGGGCGGAGTCAAGCTGGGCAGAGTCAAGCTGGGCAGAGTCGAGCTGGGCGGGGTTGAGCTGGGTGGAGTCAAGCTGGGTGCAGTCAAGGTGAGCAGAGTTGAGCTGCGTGGAGTCAAGTTGGATGGAGTCAAGCTGGACGGACTCAAGTTGGGTGGAGTTGAGCTGGGCGGAGTCAAGTTGGGCAGAGTCAAGCTGGGAGGAATCAAGCTGGGTGGAGTCAAGTTGGGCGGAGTCAAGCTGGGTAGAGTCAAGCTGGGCGGCGTCAAGTTGGGTAGAGTTGAGCTGGGCGGAGTCAAGTTGGGCAGAGTCGAGCTAGGCGGGGTTGAGCTGGGTGGAGTCAAGCTGGGTGCAGTCAAGGTGAGCAGAGTTGAGCTGCGTGGAGTCAAGTTGGACGGAGTCAAGCTGGGCGGAGTCAAGCTGGGCAGAGTCAAGTTGGGTAGAGTCAAGTTGGGTCGAGTCAAGTTGGGCAGAGTCAAGCTGGGAGGAATCAATCTGGGTCGAGTCAAGTTGGGCGAAGTCAAGCTGGGCAGAGTCAAGCTGGGAGGAATCAAGCTGGGTGGAGTTGAGCTGGGCAGATGTGGAATGTGCACCCTGCACTATGAACTAACACACACCCCTCTGATCCTACAGCAAGTTGCCCCAAAGGAAGACCTAACACACTCCCCTCTGATCCTACAGCAAGCTGCCCCAAAGGAGGACCTAAGACACACCCCTCTGATCCTACAGCAAGCTGCCCCCAGAGGAGGACCTAACACACACTCCTCTGATCCTACAGCAAGCTGCCCCCAGAGGAGGACCTAACACACACCCCTCTGATCCTACAGCAAGCTGCCCCAAAGGAGGACCTAAGACACACCCCTCTGATCCTACAGCAAGCTGCCCCCAGAGGAGGACCTAACACACACTCCTCTGATCCTACAGCAAGCTGCCCCCAGAGGAGGACCTAACACACACCCCTCTGATCCTACAGCAAGCTGCCCCCAGAGGAGGACCAAACACCTAACACACACCCCTCTGATCCTACAGCAAGCTACCCCCAAAGGAGGATCTAACACACACCCCTCTGATCCTACAGCAAGCTACCCCCAAAGGAGGACCTAACACACACTCCTCTGATCCTACAGCAAGCTGCCCCCAGAGGAGGACCTAACACACACCCCTCTGATCCTACAGCAAGTTGCCCCCAAAGGAGGACCTAACACACACCCCTCTGATCCTACAGCAAGCTGCCCCCAAAGGAGGACCTAACACACACCCCTCTGGTCCTACAGCAAGCTGCCCCAAAGGAGGACCTAACACACACCCCTCTGGTCCTACAGCAGACTCCCCCAAAGGAGGACCTAACACACACCCCTCTGATCCTACAGCAAGCTACCCCCAAAAGAGGACCTAACACACACCCCTCTGATCCTACAGCAAGCTGCCCCAAAGGAGGATCTAACACACACCCCTCTGGTCCTACAGCAAGCTACCCCCAAAGGAGGACCTAACACACACCCCTCTGATCCTACAGCAAGCTACCCCCAAAGGAGGACCTAACACACACCCCTCTGATCCTACAGCAAGCTGCCCCCAGAGGAGGACCTAACACACACCCCTCTGATCCTACAGCAAGCTGCCCCAAAGGAGGACCTAACACACACCCCTCTGATCCTACAGCAAGCTGCCCCAAAGGAGGACCTAACGTCGTTTCAATTTTGGCGTTTTCCATCTGCGAAAGCGCGGGTTCACTTAGCGAGCCGCGGTCCGAGGGGGCGGGGATTTGCACGCGGCCTCCCCGCGGGCTGCGGCTAGACCGCGTTCAGATAACGTCCTTTCGTAATGGCGCCGAACGCCGTTTCTGTCACGAGCCGGCCGGCAGGGGTTGCTTTCGTCTGATGAGACCGTCGCGCGGGAAGCGGGGGGGGGGATCCACGCGCCGCTCGAAAGTCCGCCAGAATCTACGGGGCCGACAGCGGTTTCCGTTTTCACAGGTTTCGGGTTTTAAATACCTCGGCGACGCTTGGCCGGTCGCGCCTGGGGTGGACAAATGTTTTTTGTTTTTGTCTTTTGAATGCAAGAAGCAGCATGTGCTATTGTGCTGCTGCAGAGAGGAGACTCCAATGGGTCAAGCAACATGGGAGAAAAGGATTTCCCTCTTGGCACGGGAGGAGGTACAGGGAAGTGAAAACTGCCTTTGTCTCGCTCTCTCAGACAGACCCCCCCCCCCTCGCCCCCCCATCCCCACCCCCCCCCCCCCTTCCAGCCACGCATGAAGCAGAGGCTTTGAATCGGAGATGGAATCACAGTGACAGGTCTCGAAGCCTTAACAGCTGCACTGGAACCGGGAACAATGAGCCGGGCCAAACCTGACAGGGATGCTGCCACATCACTGCAGAGCACCAATCAGAGATGAGAGAGGCTGCCACATCACTGCAGAGCACCAACCAGAGATGAGAGAGGCTGCCACATCACTGCAGAGCACCAATCAGAGATGAGAGAGGCTGCCACATCACTGTAGAGCACCAATCAGAGATGAGGGAGGCTGCCACATCACTGCAGGGCACCAATCAGAGATGAGAGAGGCTGCCACATCACTGCAGAGCACCAACCAGAGATTAGAGTGGCTGCCACATCACTGCAGGGCACCAATCAGAGATGAGAGAGGCTGCCACATCACTGCAGAGCACCAACCAGGGATTAGAGTTCATACTCTCAAACCCTAGCGGATTCCCTCTCTCTTTCACACTGTGACACAATCACAGTAATAACATACTTATCATCATTATGCTCTTTGGTCCATATGGTTGCCTGGCAATGAGCAAACATGAAAGGGAGGCGTGCCGGTTTCCTTGAGGAGGCCGTGGGGGGGGGGGGGGGGTAGTCGCTGTAGCGCCGCCAGGGGCCATCGGCTCCGTGGCCCCCAGAGGCCTGCCCTTGGCTCGATTCTCCCTGAGACTCGGTCATGGCTTTGATACCACACTGCAGAAGCAGCCTTTTCAGCTCGAGGGCTTCCCTACAGTTCCCCTCTGTGATGTCATCCCATTCCGTTCCTGTCGACGACTCGACGGGGGTTAAATTTGGGGCTAGGCCGTACTTGAATCCGACGGACGCTGTCACAAAATACGATGTCAGTCCTGCCGTTTTTATACATGCTCAGTCTGTTCATTCCCCTGGTCCGTTCACTCTGTCCATTAAAGATGGAAAACAATGGATTTCCGTAGCTGTAGTTGGGGTAAGTACTGTTATGGATCATGGACCAGGGGTGGTTGAGACATGAATGTGTTACAAACTAACAGTAAATGCTTTCAACCAATTACTCAGGCCGGACCTTATATTGTTTGTTCGGGACCACAAACCAGGCCTGTACAAATTATTTGTGAACTGGACACTCTGGTTGAAGACCAGGCATCTAGGAACCTTACTCACTACCAGTCTCAGAGAACAGAGCACACTTATGTCAAAATGTGCATTGGTTGAGACTACTAGCTAAATTTACTAAGCAAGCTAGTTTGTTTTGAGAGCCAGTGGTTAACTGATTTAATGTGAAATCAGTTTAGCCTCGATAATGTTAAGCCATCAGTATGTTGCCAGTTAGCTAGTTTTCACATTTTAAAACAGCAGAGCGAGCAGTCAATTGTCCCATTACTTTTGCTACCCTAAAATGGGGAAACTATGTATGAGAAGGGCTGTAATTCCTACGCAGATTACCAAATATGGATCCACCCTCTAATTAAAGCTGACAGTCTGCATTGTGACCTCATGTTCAGGGCTTCATTTCAAATCCAGTGTGCTGGAGTTGAGATCCAAAAAACCAAAATTATGTCACTGCCTCAATACTTTTTTTTGCATTTGACTGTACAAGTGATGCATTAGTCCGTTTAATTTGTCTTGTTTATTCACATGCCAAGGTTTAATAGACAAGGTTTAACAAGGTTGTCCAGCATTTTGGATCTCTACATATTTTTGAGATTCTAAACTGCTGAGCTCATCGTACCAACTAATTTCTGTCAGGGTACCAAGACAGATGGTTCCGTGGTGGCACCGTTTTTTTTTTTCACGTTTAATTTCTCATCCACCCAAACCTCCGCTGCATCCCCAGGGCACATTGCTCCGTATTGCGGAGCCCCCCAAACCTCCAGTTTAACCCTAGAGCACCGGCGGTTACTCCCCCCCCCGGAGCCGGTGGGGCAGCGCGGCGGTTAGGGAAGCGGACCCGAGGCTCCGGTAACGCCGGTCCGGTTCTCAGCCAGGCCGCACCGCCGCTGAGCCCCCGACCCGGCCGGGCACTTAAAGGGGAACTACACCTTAAAACACGTACGGGCTCATTTTATTTGTAATTTTCTTCTAATGAATGTGTCGACCTTCGTTTTTCGATTAGCTATTTCGTTCTGTTAATATTTTTTTACGATGTTTTGTTGCTTACCTTTACAAATTCAGGAAGTAGACCTAGGCAGCATATTCATTGCGCGACTTCAACGCCACGCTTTTCTTTGAAGAAGAAGAAAAAACCGGAAACCGTACTACTATGTGGACTTGTGCGGAAAAAAAACAGGTCCCTGTTTCTAACGTTAGACATTTAAAAAACAAAATAACTAATCAAAAAATGAAGGTCGACACATTCATTAGGACAATATAAACAAAATAAGCCCATGTGTGTTTGAAAGTGCAATTCCCCTTTAACCTTAATTGCTCCGGTAAATATTCGTCTGAACGAAGGGGCTGTATAGAGGAAATGCAATCCGCGTGAGTCACGCACGGCGTAAGTGTCGGCTCAGTGCAAACTCAGCGTCGAGTCGAGAGCGAGAGAACGACCCTCCAGGAAGTTCCCGCAGCGTTCCGTGCGCCGGATACTCCCCAGAGCGTTTCACTGCTCGAGGATGTTTTCGTTAAGTCAATAAAAACACTCTTTTTTAAAGTTCAATTAAAATGACCCTTATTTGTAATATCCGCTTTCGGAAGAGCACTTACGCGTACTCGTATCTAAGTTTAAAACCCCTCTTCCGGAGAGCGGCTGTTCGGCTGATACGCCTGTGCACCCAAGTGGTGTTCCCCTCCCCCCCGGCCACCTCTAAAGCACTCTCTTCTCTCACGATGTCTTCCTGCGCGAAATGTCTCAGCATCAGTGGCAGAAAGCAGTCACACTTGCACACGCTCGCATAAAATAATATCATTGATAATACATTGCAGAATATAATGTAATAATGTAATAAATATAGTGATGCAATATATTGTAAATATGTGGACTTTTCACACAGCTAAGATGTAATGATATACAGTATATCACAACAATGGCTTTTAAATAAATCCATGTGTGTGTGTGTGTGTATATAAACATGCTGCAATATCTGAAAGAGGTTATAATTTGTATATCTGCCCATATATTATGAAACACAGCAGCATACCTCCTGAAACTGAAAATAATTCTTATTTCAAAATATTCCAGAATATTCTAATTCCATAAGTGCTGTATTCAAATAATATCCTCAGTAATTTCTCTATGTACAAATTAGGCAGGGGTACCTTTCAATGATTTAAATGTTAAATGTTAGATTATTACTGCCCCAAGCTCAAAGCTGGGCATAGAGAGAGAAAGTCAATCACCTACTATCCACAGTTTTAATGCTCATTTCTCCTTCCCTAGGTGGGAACACATATCCATATTGTAAACAAGTTAAAAAAGGAAAGGGAAAAAAGCTCTCAGCTTCAGGTCCATGTCGTTGAATAAGAAGTTTGTCCATTTAAAGCTCTCGGTCAGGGGGTAACTGATTTTATGCAGTCTTGTTTATAATGGAAAGGACACCAACTAATTTAATTAGCATTTCTGCTATTAATAGAAACAATTAGGTTCTAATTACACGGAATAAATTCATGATAATGACTCAGAATACAGTCAAAAAAGCCCACTTTGAATTTGAGTAATGTCACGGCTCTGAATGATCAGAAAATTTAATTAGATTGAACGTCAATTTTAAGCATCTGTGATGATGAATCACAACAGGGTCAAAAGATAGGAAATTTTGTGTTTAACTGAACATCATTTAATTATATTTTAATACAAAGCCAGAAGCCTGGAGTGGACCCTTTACTGGAGGATTTATGAAAATCAAGAACAGATTTCTGACTCTTGCCATATGGATGCTAAATGCTTAGGAGGTTAAAATGCAGGAAAAATATGATGTGGATGAGTGGCGGAAATGTGAAGTTGCGCACGTCTCCACTTGGCATCATATTCAAGGGCTGTCACAACATCGTTTCTACATCCAGAGTACACAGAGACTGTGATTTACAAACTCAGACTTTACTCAGACTTTACTCTCGACATTACTCAGGGGTTACTCAGGCGTTACTCTTGACATTACTCATACTTTACTCTTGACATTACTCAGACGTTACTATTGACATTACCCACGTTACCCTTGACATTCTTCAGACGGTACTCTTGACATTACTCAGACGTTACTCGTGACATTACTCAGATGTTACTCTTGACATTACTCAGACGTTACTCTTGACATTACTCAGAGGTTACTCTTGACATTACCCAGACATTACTCTTGACATTACTCAGATGTTACTCTTGACATTACTCAGACGTTGCTCTTGACATTACTCAGACGTTACTCATGACATTACTCGGACCTTACTCAGACTTTACTCTGACTTAACTCTGACTTTACCCGGACCTTACTAAGACTTTACTCTGGCTTTACTGCGGGGATAGTGTCCAAGGACAATGCAGCAGGGCTTCGCCAGCTTGTGTCTCTGACTCAGGCACATGCAAATGCTCAGTACTACATTTCCAGGTGTTATCATCAATCAGTAATCAAGGAGTCGTAATATTCCATGTATTACGGCATCATTCACAGCGGCAGTGCCACAGAGCAGTGTAGACAGAAAGACAGGATTGAGAAAGCCTGCAGACCCTTTCAGTCAATTGATCGTTTTAAAAAATGACAAGGAAGTTCAACTATTCCGGAGATGCAAACAGCGGGCTCCAGAGATCGGGTCAGTCTCATTACGGCTCAGGCAATTTTCGGGAAATGAATCAGTTCACCGATTTAAAAGTCCTCACGGAACATCATGGACATTTTTTCCATTCACAAATCAAATGTCCATTAACTTCTCGATTTCAAGGCATTTATATGGAACTCTGCTAAAAAGCTGCTGCTTTTGCAGCGGAATATGATAATACGAAGGAGAGGATCTCTTTTTTTTTTTGGAAAATATAGACAGGAACTCAAAACTTATAGCCTGAATCCGGTCGGCCTTTCTCTGATGCCTGACACCACAGGTCAGTTTGGTCAGCACCATGGCCTTCACCTGGTCTAATGTTGGCCTACTGGCAGTTTTATACAAAACATTCTAGCAACTGCCGTTTGGCAATTTAAAATCCTACAAAAAGATAATAACATTCAGCATTCTGCGTCCATGTGTATATATGGCTTCTTGAGAACAATAAATAAATATTTATTCACAACAGAAACAAGTATACCAAGCAAATGACTGTCCTAGCTAGTCTTTGGTACATGTAGAAACAGTCATATTTCCGTCTCCAAAATCTGCCCACAATGCACTTTGTTCTCATTTTTAAGAAAATGGCATTTTCCCATTTCAACGGGATGAGTCTGAAAATCTCCTTTTTATGTTTTACTCAACAGACATGATTGTTCCCAAAATATTTTACCGAAAGACAACGTAAACGGATGAGATTTTGTCCTGTGTTGGATTTACTCTGGTCTTAAAGGCCTTGCTATTTCCTGCTAAGTATTTTTTTGCTATTAAATGAATGGGTAGTTGTTCCAATTATTCTGTTGTGAAAAAACATCTACCCACCTAGAAAACAGTATTTAATTAATTTGGCACAGCCGTATTTGCATAATGACTGCAATGATCTCATTCCCAAAATGTTAAGGTTAACTGTTCACCCCATTTGGAACATCTTTAATTGTCTTTCTTTCGACACTCGAGATAGGCACGAAATGTTTCATAACGAGGCAGTTTAAGACTCTTGCGCCCCTGTAATGACAAGCCCTGCAGGATGTTTAGGCCCCATTTAAGGAATCGCTCACCGCAACGATTATATTTCTTGCCATAAAAAAAAACAGATTTTGAAGATTATAAATCACAACTATCACCAACGCAGATCGCTGTAAAACAAGGTCCAACGCCCACAAAACGGCATTATTTCGACCGCATAGCAACCGAAGACTAAAATAATTTGTTCTGATACAAATGAGAAAGGCAGGGTCAACAGGAGTCGCACAGCAGATGCTGGGAAATGAGTCATGTCTGAGACTTAGCAGGCCAGACTAAATTTAAGATGAAGTACCACACTGACCTTCTCAGCAGAAACATCACAGCACATTTAGAGTATGAAATGTTAGCAGAATGTGCGGGATAGACAATTCGTAAACAAGCAAATGGTAAACAGATTGCCCCCCAACCAACGATGCAGCGTCGCAACCTCTGATTTCATCGGGTGGGGGACAACTACTTGAGGTGGCACAAAATTTTTTAAAAATTGCAGTGAGTGAAGTAACAATCAGGACTCAGTAAAACGGATGCATATCCTGCCAAACGTTTAGCTAGCTGCGGTTGTAAGTAGCGAACATAAAAGACTATCCCTTTAGAATCCAGACGACTTCTCGAACACTTCTGTGAAATCCCAGTAGCCTAATTTTCAGAAAAAGTAGGAATTCTACCAATATTTTACTAAAATAAAAATAACTAAAGAACAAAGCAAGTCATATTTATTTTAGAGTAGTAAATGCTCTTCAACATTATAAGTTCATAGATTTTACACTTAAAAATGTCAATTTACCTCTTACAATGCAGTAGAATGTTGTAATAATAACAACAACAACAATAATAATAATAATAATAATAATAATAATAATAATAATAATAATAATAATGTAATATGGAGACAGCGGTCTATGTGTCACAATAACATACTTTTATTTAAATTTCAGGCGATGAGCAGGAGTTCAGACATTGTTCCTGTGAGAAGTGACATGTAGGGCTAACATCAGCAAGCTATCTGGAGCAGAAAGCTGCAAAAATACAGTAACTGACAAGTCGACCTGTAGCATTTAAAACCCAGCTAGCTAGTTAGTCAGCACTGAATTTTACAAATTTATAAATGTTGTGGCTATAAACAACATAGGTAACGTGATGATATTCAAGACCAAGACTGCTTGCTAACAATCGAGAAATTGAGGAAAAACAATTGAGAAATCAAAAATCAATTGAGAAAAAATATTTACGATTATGTTTTTACTCAACTGATTGTTAGCTATCATATAGTTAAAGCAAAGTGGCTTTGGTTAGTCACATAGCTAGCAATCAAGCATAGTTTGTCATAATGTCCTTGGTTAACTAGCAATCACATTATTTACACTACAGAGCATTATACTTAGCTCACAAAACCATCCCCTGTAGTTTCTCTGGATTCTAAATCAGACCTTCCGAAGGTAAACAGTGTTTGCCACTGCACTGGCATTACTGATCACACTGACGGCCTAATATTCCAGAAAGGTCCAATGACAACGCATAGTTCCTGCCAGCTAATTGTTGCCTGGGCTGTGGACTAAAGTCTACGTGGATACATGAATTTATATGATAGAAGTCACTGTTTTGATTGGCTGGAAAAGTGCAGATGTGCTTGCACGGCCATCAGTAATAACATACGAGAGGGGGTGCTGTGTTCACTTCTAAGTTACAATGAGTTCGCCACCACCTTGTGGCGGGCACATGATACTACAGTGTGACAAACAAAACAAACGAAGGAAATTATGGAGACCAATCCGTAGACCCCCCCCCCCCACACACACACACACACACACACACACCCCTTCCCGTTACCAGTTTTATCATGTGGGATGATAATTGTAGTCTATACATGCCAGGTTTTCAATATTCACTACAGCGGGGTTATTAAATGGCATTTAACATTCATATTTTGGTAATACCTCTCCGGATACATTGTAACCATGGAAACAACCAGCCAAACCATTCGAGTCCGTAAAATGGTCCTTTCTGACACTTAATGAGCACTTTCAAAATGGGTGTATATTACCTTTCTACTGTTTTGGCTTTGTTCCAAGGCTTTTAATCTACACAGGAAAACAATTAATTACATTTTTGGGTGGCTTCCTGTTTGTCAAACAGCCGGCAATGGGTAGGTAACCCGGGCCCTGAACTTCTATAGATGCTTCTGGATTCTGTTTCATCTGAACCCCTAATTATGTAATCTGGCTCTTAATTAGTCTGAATACACACCGCTGACCATGTGACTTTAGCGCTGACTGCCAACGCTTTTTCATAGCTTAGAAAGAGAACAGACCATCTCTGCTCCTTCAGTGATTCACTAAAATTCAATTTCTTTAAATGCTGTATCAGATTTATTTACAGGTTGCACATGAAAACGGCGATATATTTATTAACCTGGGTCACATTTGAACGTGTCTTGTGGCCCCCTGAGCAGCATGTTGCTACCACACACCAGGCAGAGAACAAATGATAAAAAATGCTATTTTAATAACTGTTTCAGGATCACTGAACTGGCAGTAGCCGATCCTGTACAATGTGACACAAAGCTGCTTGTATTCATAGGACTACCAAACTGTGCCATAACAGCAAGATCCGTTTCATAAGGGGAATTAAAAAGTAACACATTTACACATTTTCAAAAAGGGCCGTTTTTGTTTTCAGTAAAACTAACCCTGTAAGGCTCGCAATTCTATGAACACTTTTAAAAATGCACTTTCATGTGAGAGAAAAAGGCCTATATAAAAAACAGTTGTGAGTTATATGGGGATGAAATAATGTTTATATTGCCTGATTTCCATACTTCGTGTGATTCCAAAGGCAAATAATGTTTATTACAACAGCATTTTTTTCATTAAAACCAATTATTTATATCCAATATAGGCCTACTGACAGTACTTCACAAAACTAAATATTATTCAAAAGCAATATAAGATCTTCTTATAATGTGTATAATTTGCATTTTGCTGTCACCAGACCCAACACAATATGTAAATCGATTTGAGTTGGTTTCGACTGCCGATTGTCACTGTATTATGAATTCAATTTCCGCGACTAAAAATGACAGAAACGCTATAGTAGCTGCCTTGCATTTTACATGAAACAAACGGCAACTGGCCGATATTACACCTGGTTAATAAACAGGAAAGCTGTCCACAAGCGTCGCGTTGATAGCCTTCAGCTGTTCCTAAAACAGCAAACATTCCCCTTAAAACCGCTCTTATCGACAGAGAAAAGTTTAAACTGGCTGAAAGCGTTTCGAAATGCAGTAGAACCTCACTCTTAATCTGGCGCATCACTAGACAGGAGCCCGTTCACTTACGTTAGGTAGCCCTTCGAAATGCGTGTCTTGAACTGATTTCGTAGAATTGCAATGAATGATGAACACGCAAGTAGCAACTCGGGTGGACTACGTTTTAAGAAAAACAGCGGAAATCGAATTGAAGAATATTAATTATAGCCTAAATTCTATTGAAATTCGCATCCGAATAATATAACAAATCACACGAGATTGTTGACAGTCTCACAAAGAGCAAATGATAAAAAGTGAAAGTCTAGTGTCAGAATGTGAAAAATGCGCCTAGCCTACTTTTACCAAGAAACACCCCTTCTTAGTAATTGTATTCAACATTCATCATTTTCAAACGTATATTATTATCATGTATTCACGTCGCTCATCTACTTCTGTCGACAGAATTAGTCATCCAGAGCTTTCACAAACGAAACGCTTCACATGACAAATTAGCCTAGCAGAGATAAGAATGCGCATCAGAAAATCAGTAGGTTTATTGTGTGAACAGACATCTGTCAAAGTATATGCAGCATTAATTCAAAGACGACTGCGTGCACGACAACGGCATTTTCGCAGGTGAAACAGCAACGGGTCTAATTGGTTGGATGCGTTTGACTAATTGTATAAAATTCTACATTAAATATACGTAAAAGAAGCAGTCGTCACAATCGTCAGCATAAAACAGAAACGGCTGTAGGCTACTTCAGAAGACATTACTGTTCTTAATTCGACAACTCATTATAAGAAATAAACAGATATCAACAGGTATCCCCAAAATATGGACTGGCATGTAGACTACATAACACAAATTAAATAACAGATTGCAAGTACTCTAACCAATAAACGGGCACCTGTGGCATGTTATGCGTCTCCACGCTGCCAGCACTGAGAAACATAATATTCAGCCTCCAAGCATAAAGTTTGATTTTTTAAAAATGGTAGAATGACGCTCACCTGTGGACTTTGCATTCACCGCGTTGAGATATGCGCGTGCCGTCGCGTGCGTCTCAGCGAGTTGTCTTGCTTCTGCAGAAGTGGTGCGCGCGGAGGTGATGCGAGCTTCGAGCCGCCAGACACACAAGTGCACCGGCAAACGCTCAGTTACTTTACTTCACGAAGGGCAAATCAGTCCTTTTTTCCCCTCAGATGTTTTCTATCTTCACTCTTGCGGACCCGCCACATGCCATATATGGTCAAGGGAAGCGCGAGGGCCTGGGGCTGTTGCTGAGGGACATCTCATCTCCCCTCAGGCAAACTGACGGCGCAGTCTAGAATCTCGTTTTTTTCCTTAAATCCACCTGTATCTTCTAGTTTATTCTGTCATTATGTCTGCAAGCGTTGCAACCCTTAGGCACCGGCATACAACTTGAATCTGTAAGGTAAAAACCTTGAATGTTACTTGTTTTATATTAGAATGTACTTTTGGTAATTTTAGTCGGCAGTTTTATTTTTTTATTTTTTATTTTTTACATTTGTACGTATGCATCTGTAAAACTGACTGTAACGTAAAAAAACAGATGAGTACGCCATCATAGTGGAACTCATGCTGTTCCACTCACACAGGCTGCTATTCCATATACTGGAACTCGTATTGCCTAATATACCACTCACATACCATAGCCAAATATACAGAGCTGGTGCCTTTCTTTTTGTCAGACAGACCTCCTCCTGAACACCACAATAGAGAAAGTCCCTTCCTGTCAAATATGTGTGATGGGTATTGTGGTTACTTTTTCATATTTACTTTAATACATGTAGTATAATTTAAAAACCCTTTATAAACCCTGGTTCAGCATGATGGGCCTTGTATAGTTTTCTTTTTGTCCATTCTCTTCTACAAAGGTTACATCTCACAAATTACCCAGAAAGACCCAATAAGCTCAGTAATGAAATCATGCATATCACTCTAAACTCCCCCAGTTGAATTATATATACCCTTCTACCTCCCCAAGTTAAATTGTGTGTACCTCCCTAACCCTCCCAGTTAAACTGTTTGTACCCCTCTAACTCCCCCAGTTAAAATGTGTGTATCCCTCTAACCCCTCCCTGCTAAATCGTGTGTACCCCTCTAACCCCTCCCTGCTAAATCGTGTGTACCCCTCTAACCCCTCCCTGCTAAATCGTGTGTACCCCTCTAACCCCTCCTCCTTCATAGTGTGACTATGTTGCACTCCGCAGGCCATACAGCACACTGAGTGAGGCTGTTTAAAATGTAGGCCTGGGACCTCCCATCCATGACACCTGCCAGCCTATGTGACTTGTGGGGACCTGGAAGGTGGTTGGGCACAAGCTGGGGAAACCTGGCTAAGTTATTGCTGTCCCATTATACTCAAAACCAAATCAAGTTTCTGATGGAAATTACCCGTCTGAAACTCAGTTTTACTAAAACTTCTTTTTAATAAACTGAATAGACTAAATGAGAACTACGTGAAGTGTAACTGATTTGTGTGTCGCCTGTGACTGAAGAAAAAACTTTTTTGAAAAGAAAAATAATGCACTTTGTATTCCTTTAACTACTTTTTTCATTTTGTGTTTTGTCTAGTTTTGTACATTTTAGTGCTTTTTTCATTGTGCCTGTAATATGCCGTGACACATTTTCCCATTAGCCCATATAGCAAAAAACGCTATAATGTACAAATACAACTGTTGAAATTGATTCAGTTGTGTCCTTTCAACAAAATAATTTTTCAACGTATGGCTTCATTATATTTATGAAATTAAGTCGCTGCGGGTGCAGAAATCGATGCTGCAATGCTAGGAAGTAAGCGACTTGGAGTGTACTTCATTTTAAGTCACTCACAGTTGCATAATTCCTAGCATTACAGCATTGATTTCTGCACCCACAGCGACCTAATTTAATGTACTGACCCACGGTGTTCACAGACGTGTTTGCCCATGGTTCATTTTTATAAAGTTTGCAGTACACTGCCTGCTTTACTGGAGGGATGCGGCAAGCTATGTATCAGCACTGCAAAATTCAGGACCTCAGTTCAACATGTACACTGCTTTGCTCCTGCTCATTAATGAAAAACACAATGTGAACATGCCGAACACTCCAGGGTAGGTGGCAAGATGTGAAATCTCCTATTGCCCTCATTTTGCAAAGCATTAGTCTGTGCTCTCACATTGACCTCCTCCATGTTTTGAGGGGATACAGATTTTTGGTCCAGCTGAGAGGGCTTGTTAGAGTTTCCGGATGATTCCACACACACACTCAGGTGCAGGACTCCCCTGGCTGGACCTCATAGGGCGGTTTACACTAGGAGAACCAGACCCTCAGCTTTCACAGATCAGGCTATATCCATCTCCTCTATTTACCAATAAAAAACCTCACTGAGATTTAAAAAAAATCTTTTTCAAAGACGGGTCTGATACAAAACCTAAAGTGCCTTAATGTTTTTTCCAAGTTCAGCAGAGGATCAAGTGATTTCAGTTGGCAGATTGGCCATAGCATCATCTGGACGGAAAGATTTCACAGTTGTGTCTTACTGCGGGCTCATCAGGTTACTCGGGTGCCTACAGTCTGCGTAAGCTCTGCACACATAAAGCATCCTTCTTTAACTGTCTACGTGAGCTTAGCTGTTGGACTGCAGGGGGAGAAGATGCAGCAACTGGCATCATATGTTTCAGAGGAGAGGGTGTGCCTGCCCAGGCTGTTCCAGACAGTGGATGCTCTTCTGCACTGTTCTGTATGGAAAGCGCATGCCAATCTGCACTGTTCCATATGGAAAGCGCATGCCAATCTGCACTGTTCCACATGCAAAGCGCATGCTCTTCTGCACTGTTCTGGATAGAGAGCGCATGCTCTACTGCACTGTTCTGTAGGGAGAGCGCATGCTCTACTGCACTGTTCTGTCGGGAGAGTGCATGCCAATCTGCACTGTTCTGGGATAGAGAGCGCATGCTCTTCTGCACTGTTCTGGATAGAGAGTGCATGCCAATCTGCACTGTTCTGGATAGAGAGTGCATGCTCTTCTGCACTGTTCTGGATAGAGAGCGCATGCCAATCTGCACTGTTCTGGATAGAGAGTGCATGCCAATCTGCACTGTTCTGGATAGAGAGTGCATGCTCTTCTGCACTGTTCTGGATAGAGAGCGCATGCTCTTCTGCACTGTTCTGGATAGAGAGCGCATGCTCTACTGCACTGTTCTGGATAGAGAGCGCATGCCAATCTGCACTGTTCTGGATAGAGAGCGCATGCCAATCTGCACTGTTCTGGATAGAGAGCGCATGCTCTTCTGCACTGTTCTGGATAGAGAGCGCATGCTCTACTGCACTGTTCTGTAGGGAGAGCGCATGCTCTACTGCACTGTTCTGTCGGGAGAGTGCATGCCAATCTGCACTGTTCTGGGATAGAGAGCGCATGCTCTTCTGCACTGTTCTGGATAGAGAGTGCATGCCAATCTGCACTGTTCTGGATAGAGAGTGCATGCTCTTCTGCACTGTTCTGGATAGAGAGCGCATGCTCTACTGCACTGTTCTGGATAGAGAGCGCATGCCAATCTGCACTGTTCTGGATAGAGAGTGCATGCTCTTCTGCACTGTTCTGGATAGAGAGCGCATGCTCTTCTGCACTGTTCTGGATAGAGAGCGCATGCTCTACTGCACTGTTCTGGATAGAGAGCGCATGCCAATCTGCACTGTTCTGGATAGAGAGCGCATGCCAATCTGCACTGTTCTGGATAGAGAGCGCATGCTCTTCTGCACTGTTCTGGATAGAGAGCGCATGCTCTACTGCACTGTTCTGGATAGAGAGCGCATGCTCATGCGCTTGTGTGATTGACAGAGGAGGCTGCAGTAAAAAGCCGACGCACACCAATTGGGCACTGCATAAACTGAGAAAATTTGAAAAACAGAGCTTGTCCAGCAGCCTGTTAGGATGGGTATGCAGCATATTTTCGGCGTCTCTCACCAGTCTGTTACATATTCACAAACCGCTGCTCGCTGACCCACTGATATCGCGGAGGCCTTTTCAGAAATAGCCAGCATCAATTCCATTTGTCAGTTTTGATCAATCACTGCTGGTGCTTCAAAGTCCTGAAATGGTGTCTGGAAGCATGTTCTGTACCGCAGAGTTATTCATAAGACCGCTCCACTATACCATACTGGAATGGGAGCAATATTTTTTTATAATGGAATTAATTTTCGTAGTGTTCTTTTTTTCATTTCTGGATTTAAAAGTTAGGGTAAACCACAATAATTAAGCTGTCCATCTTTATTTGATTATTAGCTTCCCTGTTCTGGTAAATTTTAAATCGATTTCTAAAAAAATAAAAAAAACTCTGTTTTGAATCTAAATCGTATGCTTCTCTGAGAAATCAGATAGATAAATAATAGCATTGCAGTGACCCCCAGATACATAAACGGGGGGTGCTAATAATGTGTAAAGTGGCCCTGTTGGTCCAACCTGTCACTCATGTACGGGCTGCCAACCACAGGAATGTCCGTGGTCGATGTAGGGCAGGGGCGGAGGAGTGATTTTCCGGGTTTTACTAAGGAGCACCCTGGGCGCACACTCTCTCCTGCAGATTTAGCGACAGAACAGTTGGATGTCGCATTAGTTTGCCGTTGTTTCCTCACGATACGTTTCGTTCGGCATGGGCTGTAGTCACGCAGTACTCCGCGTGACGAGTCAAGCAATACATTGATTATTTTTGAGACGCTAAGCAGCTTGTGGACGAGTGTGCCATTCACGTTAAAATCCACCTCCATATGACAGTAATCTTCGAAGTTGCCAAAGTCAATATGTACGACTCCGGCGTAAAAATAGGACAAATATTCGGGTTACGCGTCCGCTAATGTGTGCTTTCCGCATTCCCGCTTGTAATTTGTCAGAATTATTATCATACTTGACGGTCTTTTTTTTTAATTAGCCGCGTGTGGCCACGATACCACATAGTTAAATAGTGAAAACTCTATTGTCTGTCGTATGTCTGCGAATAGGCCCTCAGAGTGTGTGGGAGCTTACATAATAAGAAACGCCTGAATTTAAGAGGTCCTGCGGGATAGTGCATTTGACTCTGGAAAGGTCAGACAGTTGATTTGTTGAAAATGATATCAGGCAGATAAAGATCTTAACGCTTACACCGAGACACTGCATCTCTGGTAGGATCAGACAGATTTTAAAGTTAACTTTTTATGTCCTGAGGGTTGACCATGGCCCAAATCAATATAAATGAGGAGAGCTGGGGCTGAAACACATATAGATACGTACATGATGACTTCTACAAATATTGGTTCAAGTAAGGGGCTGTTACTATGATCTTTCAAAGATGTGACAGTTACCCAGAGGGCAAATGCAGATATGTCTCAGCTCACAGTTAATATTGTCATTTTACCCTGAGCAGTACAGCTACATTCAGTGCAATATATATATATATATATATATATATATATATCAGTAAATATATCAGTGTGTCAGTCAGAGATAGGGTGAGCTGTGCTTTTAAGCAGTCAGTCAGTCACAGAGATAAGGTGAGCAGTGCATTTCAGAAGAGTCAGTCAGTCACAGAGATAGAGTGAGCTGTGCATTTCAGCAGTGAGTCAGTCAGTCACAGAGATAGAGTGAGCTGTGCATTTCAGCAGTGAGTCAGTCAGTCACAGAGATAGGGTGAGCTGTGCATTTCAGAAGAGTCAGTCAGTCACAGAGATAGAGTGAGCTGTGCATTTCAGAAGAGTCAGTCAGTCACAGAGATAGGGTGAGCTGTGCATTTCAGCAGTGAGTCAGTCAGTCACAGAGATAGAGTGAGCTGTGCATTTCAGAAGAGTCAGTCAGTCACAGAGATAGGGTGAGCTGTGCATTTCAGCAGTCAGTCAGTCACAGAGATAGAGTGAGCTGTGCATTTCAGAAGAGTCAGTCAGTCACAGAGATAAGGTGAGCCTTGCATTTCAGCAGTGAGTCGTTCAGTCGGATTCTCTTACCTGCTAAATCATTTTGATGTCATTTTCCGCGTCAGAATCAGCTGCGTCAGCTGGTTGCCGATTCCAACGCCTCACGGTTTGCGTACGAAACTGTGAATAATTAAGCACTCGCGCGTGTGACGTCAGAACGCAGAAACCCTGTCAGACACACGTCAGATTAAAAATAAAAACAACGCTCTTATCATACCCATTAGATCTTTTCCCCCGTTCTGAACGACGCTCAGGATCCCCCTCGGCAGGCTGAATCGCACGGAAACGGCGGGATTGGCGGGCGGAGACTGTCAGACGGCCCTTCGGACTTGGCGCCAGTACGGCGCGCTCTTCCTGAGCGGCGCTGGCTGTTCAGGTAACGGCTCTGCACGCCTGGAAAAGCCGCCTTCCTTCCACCCCGTATCATACAGAGGAGGAAGGGCGGGAGGGGAAGGGGTGGTGCGGAAGGGGACAGGCCTGTAACACCCTGCCTGTTACCACCAGGGTGGTGGTGGGGGGGGCAGTAAGACCTACCTTGTTACCACCTGGGGGTGGCTGGGGGTGGCGGGGGGGTAGTGAATCCCAGCCTGTTACCACCTGTGGGGGAAGGGGGGGGGGTAGTGAAACCCAGCCTGTTACCACCTGGGGGGGGGGTCGGTCGGCAGAGGTGTGAAACCGTTCAGCCGGTACACCGTTACACATCCCCGAACCTCACAGGGCGGCCGCTCCAGCGAGGCTCCGGAGAACACAATCAGCAGAGAGCTGCTTGCGTCAGGGCGACGCTCTCTTCTGACGGAAAGCGTCGCGTTTCTTTCCATTCTCCATCGTGGCTGACAGATTCGCTTCGCCGAGAGCGCGGCTAATGTCAAACCAGCTGCGCCAACAGCTTAAGAGCTTTGGGGGAAAAAAATGCAGCATGACAACAGTACGAGTAAAAGCTTCTGGGTAAAGTCACCGCTAATGTACATATCGTCCTCACTGTGCTGAACGCCGTTGGAGTTGATTCAACACGAGGAATCTTGCTGTGCAAGTATTCATTTCGGGGACTACAATATTGCAATATGGCTGATGCTATTTCTCAGACCCTTCTATCTCCACGTTATAGTCCTGTATTATATTACATGCAAACTGTGCAAAAGAAGAGATAATTAAATCTACAGCTCGGTGAGGCATAATCACCGAATACTCCACCTGTGACAGGACACTGTACTGGCCAAAAGTGAACCGAATGACTGCCCTTCAGCTCCTGCTGAGAGTGTGTGTGTGTGTGGGGGGGTGGGGGCAGTGAGGAGGTAAACTGGGGGGCTGGTGTGGAGATAAACAAGGAGCTGTTGAGGAGGTAAATGGGGGGGTGGGGGGGTTGGTCGATTGTCAGCGCGGTCTTGGATAAATCAGGTCAGCCTATGACGCGGTTCGGCTTGCCTGCAACGTTCAGTTTTACTCTCAGCATATTCCCTGCTCCCCAAATGTGCGTTCAGGTTTTTTTAAAACGGCACACGCTGGGGAGACTCTCGAAAAAAATTTTAATAAAAAATATAATATAGGCAAATTATTCCTATGTCCATCAATGGAGATTAATGGAAAGGTAAACTGGCCCTTAAGAAAATACACATTTATTATTAAATCATGATGTATGGAGTTGACTGCTCTCAGATTCATCTGATAACGAACAAAATACCTGCTATGTACAGTGTACGCAGCACATGACGCACAGCAGTGGTGAGGTCCAGGAGGAAAAGGCATTCCAGCCAGCAATCGCTCCAGCTCTCTCCCCCGTTGGCTTTGCGCGATGTGATGCGTCCACGGTGTGGATGTAATGGCAGTACGATCACAAAGAAGCACGAATCGCAGAGAAATGCCGTTTTCAGTTGATTTTTAAACAACAGGCTTGTTTCAGAGCTGTCAGTCAGAGATACTCCCCTGCCCTGTGACTCTGGGTCACCGGTTCACACCTAGGTACGCGACAGCGCCACATGTTGGTGGCCAGTGGTGCTGCAGGGCTTCTCCAGTTGGGTGTAGTAGGTATAGCAGTGGTGCCAGAACACAAGTGCGTGCCAACATTTTTTTAAAAATGGCGTAGAAATATGGGGGAATAAATAATTTATGACACGTTTAATGGAGTGATTCCATTCAGCCAGGTACTCGTTTCCGAGCCGAGCTGGTCCATCTGAGACTGAGATGCAGGCGAAGTGGGAGGTGTAGGATAAACACGGTTTTCTGTTATTGCCAAAACAGGCAGGGTTATTTTCCTCATGCTGCGTAACTGAAGGAAGAAAATGCCAGTTCGGGAGGGAGGGAAGGAGGGAGGGAGGGAGAGAAAGAGAGAGAGAGTGAGAGCCAACCAGTTTTCATTTCTTCAGCTGCAAAAAGAAAAGAAAAAAAACAGAAAAACGTGGATAAGAACACAGGACAATTCTCAGCTGGGGTAAAAAAATCAGGACGAATATTTTGATTGAAATCCCGCATCCTTTATGTCACTATGGCTACTGCCGCTGCACTTTTCCCCCATGTCCTCCTGGCATAAAGAGAGGCAGCGGGGGGAGGCGGGAGACACACACACACACGCACACACACACGCACACACACACGCACATACACACACACACGCACATACACACGCACACACACACACACCAACTCCCCCCCCCTCCTCCTCCTCCTCCTCCTCCTCCCCCTCCCCTCCCCTCCCCGCTCTCCTGCGCTATAAATAGACAGGGACACATTAATTACGCGGCTGTCGCGGGGTGAGGAGCCTCTCTGCTCTGGCACAGGCATCGCTCAGCTCACACGGGCAGGGAAGCACCGGCGCCGCCGGGCGCCATTTCGCCAGCAGAGCCGCGCTCGTCCGAGACCGAGGCGCGGGGCCCAGGTCAGGCGCACCTGCACCCGTTGGCCGGCAGGGCTGAGGTTTGGGACCCCTGGCAGCCTGGCTTTTTTGGCGGGCGGGGATAATGTTGAGCTCCTCAGAGCCTGGCCTCGGTTAGCGGGTAGGGCTACACGTTGAGCTCCTCAGTGACTGGCCTATGTTGGCGGGTAGGGCTACACGTTGAGCTCCTCAGAGCCTGGCCTCAGTTAGCGGGTAGGGCTACACGTTGAGCTCCTCAGAGCCTGGCCTCAGTTAGCGGGTAGGGCTACACGTTGAGCTCCTCAGAGCCTGGCCTATGTTGGCGGGTAGGGCTACATGTTGAGCTCCTCAGAGCCTGGACCCTTTTTGGTGGGTAGGGCTGAGGATTGGGCCCCTGGCAGCCTGGATTTTTGGCTAAACGTAGAGCTCCTCAGAGCCTGGCCTCGGTTAGCGGGTAGGGCTACACGTTGAGCTCCTCAGAGCCTGGCCTATGTTGGCGGGTAGGGCTACATGTTGAGCTCCTCAGAGCCTGGACCCTTTTTGGTGGGTAGGGCTGAGGATTGGGCCCCTGGCAGCCTGGATTTTTGGCTAAACGTAGAGCTCCTCAGAGCCTGGCCTCGGTTAGCGGGTAGGGCTACACGTTGAGCTCCTCAGAACCTGGCCTCTCTTAGCAGAAACACACATTTCTAATTTGTCACCATAGCTAGAAAGGACCAGCCTATTATGAAGGTAACCTATGACATTTACCGCACATCACTTAGCACTTCAATGGGTAATGGAAACGGATAACAACCATAATAAACTGATCATTCACGCTCACAAAAGCAGAATTCTGGTAAGACAGGAGTGTGTGCAAAGAGGGCTCTACAACCAGCTGTTAGCGTGCCCTATATAGTGTGTCCCTTAGTGAGGACAGCCCTGGAGTGGCGGGACATTGTGAGGACCGGTCTGGAGTGGCTACCCTGGAATTCATTTGAAATGGCTGCTGCTCTACGGGCTGCTCTTGAAGCGCACTCACACCCAAGTGTTGGGTGCTGCGCGAATAAAAAAATCCACTAGTCAGAGCAGGTGGCACTACAGAGGGAAGGAGAATCAGTGGAATTCCTCTACGAGTAAACCAGCATTGGAGTGCTGGAGTTTAATTAGCAAATTGGGGCAGGGTGTCCGCTAGAACAAGCACCTTGAATACTCCCAATTTTCCAGGAACAGAACTGCCCAGCTGTGTGATAGTGGGGTTTGTTTCCCTGTTGTTATAAACACTGAGGACAGGACTAACTTCCTGACTTGCATCAGAACTCCCTCACATTTGTACATTACATGTAATTAAGCTTGTGCACATGCATTTTCTATTGCTTAAATATTCATAAAATGAAAAAGCAATGGTACAATGGTGCAAGGTAGATGGTAGCCTACATCAGCTCTGTTTTATGAAAATGTGAGCTCTGTCGAAATATGGATAATAGAATATTTCAAAATATTCCGTACAAATTTAGATTTTTCCGTTAATTTGACACATGGGGAATGCAAAATGTATGTGCAGTTCCATTGCTCTGGAATAATTCTACTTTTGAGATTATGCTACCTTGAATGAAATCATTTAAAAGCATATTAAAATATAATTAAGTATAAATACAAGGTAGATTGCTGAAAAGTGAAAATACTATACGACTCATATAACCAGACAGCGACATGGTTGAATTATTACAAATGTCTGGTTTTCAGTTAGATTTTTCCATTCAATGTCATGCATCATAAAAATGCCTGGCCTGCATTGGCTTGTAAGACAGCATTATTTTCAAGAATGTAAACACAATCACACACACCTGCAAGCCCATTCATACCCAGCCACACCCACACTGCAGGTAGGCACACACCTGCAAGCCCAACCACACACCCAGTGCACCCATGCATGCACACACACCCATTCCTGACCGGGTCAGAATAAACTCAGTGAATAAAACTTAAACATATTTAAGCAACCTGATTAAGAGACCTTTCCCCACATTCAACATGCACAATTACATGCATGCATCCACACACTCATCCTGCACTCTCACCACACACACACAGCATTGGCCCACACACTGGTTTACAGGCTTTCAGTTTGCTGACTACTGAGCCTACCACTCACCCTGCAGAATCGGCCAATAAATCAATCCCCTCTTCAAAAGACAAATATTCATCCCTAGTATTTATAGGCATTAGCTAGCTCAATGCTGGCAATATGAAGCCTTTTCTGCGAATCTTCTTGAGACTCTGCTGGGCGGATTACATCATCAGCATATAACAGACAACCGACAACTACGTCAGCAACTGTAACACCTAAATTTTGGGGCTCGATCTGTTGGGCCAGATCGTCTGCTGGGTTGCATCATTCACAAAAATCACAGAGAGGGAAGGAGGGCGAGTGAATCCGCACGCAGCCCTCCTTCTTCACTACAAAGAGTGCTGGAAACCAGCCAGCTGCCAGCTCATTCACTTTTACACAAGCTACAGGGGAACGGCACAGCGCTTTGATTGCTTCAAGAAATGTACCATCATCACCAGCCTGGATACATTTTCATAAGCGCAAATCCCCATTAACTCATTTGAAGGCCATTTGGATATCTATGCAGGATTTTTTAGCCGGTGTTTAAAATCAAAGACATCTCCTCCTCCGTCTTCAACCCTGCCCACTCACCCCCTGAGAACCTGACCAAGTCCCAGAAACCTGAATTAATTAGAAACTACCGGAAAATTCGTCCCATCAATTACTCGGACCAGACATTAGGCTACACAGTCCGGCTGGGACCACAAGCTGAATATGTACAAATAATATAAAAACAGCCTGGCAACCTTAGCTGCACAGCTAGAGGTAACGTTACTTACAGGTCCAACAGAAAACAAACCAACTCCATGTCCCATGGGGAACTTCAGCTGACACCACTGAGGAAAAGCAATTCTAAGGTTACAGTAACTAGTTCTTGAACAAGCCCTGTTGGCTTGTTTTTTCACTTCGCTAGCTATAGCAACAAACACTCCATTGAAATCCAATCCCAAACCACAGGCTCTGTAGACACACGCACCCCGGTAAAGGTGCACAAATTTGGCAAAAGCTCGCAAAGACAGAGATTGCCAGTTCAACATAGATATGCCTTATAACATTTTCAAGGCAAAAATCTATATTAAAAACATAGTATGCCTTTAATTCTGGCTATGGTAATTCAGGAAACTGTATAAATATGATGAATACAGAGTCTGTGCTTTCTAAACCTGTTTTGTTTATCAGAGAGTAAAAGCCTGACAACTCCAAATGCCAGGAAAGCCTATTATATAGAACACAAGAGTATATTTCATAAAGCGTTCTCATAAGGGTAATGCCCATGCAGTTTATGGGGACCCTAGGATTAGATCATTTAAGCAGACTTAAAATGGGGTTGCCTTAAGAAGGCCTAAAGCAAAGGGGTGGAAAGACGCCACATAGAACACGAGTCTGGAAAAGGCAGAATTAAACAGGCAGTACACGTTCTAAGGAAGTCATTATCTCACCAACTGCTTTTCCATTTTTTTGCCTTCTTAATAGCCGATGTAACTTCCTCCAGGGTGAGCCTGGCATTTAGGTGAGCCCAAACATTCAACACAGTTTCTGTCCAATTATCAGTCTCACCGTTAGCAAGAGTCACTTCCATAGGAATTTCTGTATCCCTCTTTGGCCCCAATTTATTCATTTCACTACAAAGATTCTGAGGGTTAGGGTTTTGAGGGTGATTGCTTTGGAGCTGCTCCAAATGCATTGCTTGCCCAGAGTCGAATCTCTGTTTAAAAAAAACAAAAAAAAAACTTATCAATGAAGTGTTGACAATGCTGAGACTTATTTCTTTAAGTTGTTTTCAGGACACCCTCCTTACAGCACATCTGAAAAAGAATTATTTTTAGCTTTTCTCATATCTGTCCATAATACACTCAGCTCATTATTCCAGAACCATTTACCCTTTGCCTGGTGCTTAAATCCTTTGTTTAAGCTAGAGGACTTGGGTAGAGAACGCTTATAAATCTCTACAAAGCAGCTCATAGCAGAAGTCTACTTCTTCCTGAATCTTTTGGCAAGCTTCTATATTTCTGATTATTTCTAGTAAAGCAGTGCAGCTCAGATGAAAGCACCTTGTCAGGGAAGTCTCTCAGTCGCCCTGATTGAACAGAGCCCCCTAGTGGCCCAGAGGAGGATAGCATCTCATTATTGACCAGGCATCTCCCGTAAATTCCAAGTATAATAATGAATGATCAGGTATTTTGAAGAAATCCACCCACCACCCCAAGGCTTTCAGGAGCATTACTCTCTACAAGGTTATTGGGGGGATCACCCTGAATTCGATACACTGGTCTAAGCACTCTTGGTGAGACAGGATGTAATCCACAGCTTTTCCCTTTGGCGAAACTGATGTGATGCCATCATTTGGAGGAGGAATTCTACCATTTTAGAATGCAGCACTTTGACTCCTTGGTGAATTCAGTAAGTGCTTCCACGTGCGTATTCACAGCCGAGTCTCTAGCCGTTTCTAGGCAGCACCCATCCATATCTAAACAGTCATCCATATCCCAGATGCGGCTGTCGAACTCACCACATATACATAATGCATCTGCTTCTAAAGAACACACTAGTCCAAGCAAATGGCTAATGAGGGCCACAGAGTCCCTTACTTGTGTGAATCATTCTGGTGATAGACAGCAAGAAACAATAGTAGATGAACATTGTGACGATCGGTGTTCGAGTTTATGTGCAGTCATACCACCGCACTTCAACCACCTCACCACCTTAAAACCTCATTTTTAACAAAAATGCCTACCCCAACAGAAGCTTTGGGTGCTCTAATATGATTTTATATTTTGACAAAACCAAGAACAGCCCTCCATAGTTATAGAAGAATCATTGTGAAAATGCGCTTCATTTAATGAAATGAAGTTTGCGTTGACTCGCCCAGTGCACGCTGGGACAGGCTCCAGCAGCGCACCCCCCCCCCCCCCCCCCCACCCCGACCCTGCTCAGGATAAGCGGGTATAGATAATGGATGGATGGAATTTTTCATCGAGGGACTGCAATGATAGTCCTTAAATCACAGTTTGATGTGGTACAACTGTTCACATTCCAATAAATCAGAGCTTATGGACTGGGCAGATGTCTCTCAAGATGGCCGCCACGCGCAACCTGCCAAGTGATGGCCACCACGTGCACCCGGCTCCACGGGAGAGCTTGCCCGACTGGGTCTCCCTTCAGGTGATCCTCTCTCCTCAGCAGCCTGTTCGTCCCAAAGATGAAGGAGTCCTTCCCCTGGGACGAACGCACATACTTGGCCATTCAGTTGCAGAGTGAGATTTTTTCATGCCTGTCCTCTATTTCGGCAGTTAGGGCTTCCAATTCTACATTACTTTCCATTGTGTTAGACTACTGACAACTAAAGGAGCCCTGGGGTGTGGCCTAATTAACAGAAATGTACTGTACTTTAGCTAGCTAGCGAGTCCAGCAGATTTACTGTTCAGTGAGATTACATTAAGGACACAACTGTGGGCAGCAGTGAGCTCACTGGGTGGTCAGGTGCACCTGCAGTTTGAGCAGGTGAGTCATTCTGAGGACAGGGCAGCATCTTAGAATAGTGGCAGGGAGGTGTGCTGAGGCCAGTGCGTCATACAGGGAGGTGTGCTGAGGTCAGTGCGTCATACAGGGAGGTGTGCTGAGGTCAGTGCGTCATACAGGGAGGTGTGCTGAGGTCAGTGCGTCATACAGGCAGGGAGGTGTGCTGAGGTCAGTGCGTCATACAGGCAGTGAGGTGTGCTGAGGCCAGTGCGTCATACAGGCAGGGAGGTGTGCTGAGGCCATTGCGTCATACAGGGAGGTGTGCTGAGGCCAGTGCGTCATACAGGCAGGGAGGTGTGCTGAGGCCAGTGCGTCATACAGGCAGGGAGGTGTGCTGAGGTCAGTGCGTTATACAGGAAGGGAGGTGTGCTGAGGCCAGTGCGTCATACAGGCAGGGAGGTGTGCTGAGGCCAGTGCGTCACACAGGGAGGTGTGCTGAGGTCAGTGCGTCATACAGGCAGGGAGGTGTGCTGAGGCCAGTGCGTCATACAGGCAGGGAGGTGTGCTGAGGCCAGTGCATCATACAGGGAGGTGTGCTGAGGTCAGTGCGTCATACAGGCAGGGAGGTGTGCTGAGGCCAGTGCGTTATACAGGCAGGGAGGTGTGCTGAGGCCAGTGCGTCACACAGGGAGGTGTGCTGAAATGTGTGCCCACATTTTGTGAATCGTTGAAATATCATGGTAATATATTTCAGTATGTCACATTACGCTTTGATTGGCCTTCTGGTCTCTGGCAGACTATAACAGCTGCACAACCTAAGATTTAAACTTGCCCATTTACATGTGACATCTGTGCACACAGAATTCATTTGTTTAGCTCCATGCTAGATGTGGGTCTAACCCGTCTCTGGAGACTGGTATTAAGGCAGAAGCAACGACTTGATAGATGTGGTTTCTGAACATCTGTGAAAGATTACGGGCGGGGTCATCGACGGCATGTTACTCCCGTAACATATACACCATTTCACAGGAAAATATACCAATGGGTGTTCTAGAACCTGGCGGACATTTTAAACATCAAGTCTACTTGTAGATAATGTCTTCTTTAAAATTAAAGTAGATCCGTTTTGTTTAATCATTACAGTTTCACTTGCTTGGGTATATACTAAAGAACAGGACAGCCTTGGAACACACAAACTACATTACCCATTAGGCATTTTACAGATGCTTCTAACCAGTGCTTCTTACACAGATTAAGGTTCTCTGCATACAATCCATTCCTACAGCTGGATGCTTTACTGAAGCAATTCAGGTTTAGCAGGCTGCTCAAGGATACAGGTGTGCAGGTGCAGGAAATCAAACCAGCCATCACAGACTTACAAGCAGGCCATCCCTCCCTAACCATTATGTGGTTCTAAAGGTGCACTGTAGAATTGAGGTGCCATTTCTTCTCTGTCTATCGTAAAATGTCATTTTCACAGCAGGTGAATATTTCCCTAGCACAATCACAATACCTTCCTTGCTCCATTAGAAGGCATCATTGGTCAGAAATGGTTTTGCTCTGCGTTTCTAAAGCTCAGTACGGGCTATAAAACCATCTACTCGCTTTTCAACCGCAGATATGTTTTCCACGTAATCATGTATTCGGCGCGCGCCTGTGTACGTGTGTGGATGGGGGGAAGGGGATGGGGGTATTAAAGTTAAGGAGGACAAATTCATTAGTGATCTGCCACAGGAAACGGGGCAGTGACAGTGACGAAATGAGGAGCCCGCCATTCAGCCCGCACGGGGTCCCGCGGCACAATACGCGACCTCGCGCTCCTGCACTACCCTCCGGAGCGCAGGAGGCGGGCGACGGCGCTGATGATTTAATTTGCATCACAAACCGCGCGATTTGCATCGCGTGTTAATTGCGTTTCACCTGCTGCTCCGAGCCCGTAATCAGCGGCCCGCGGGGCTGTGGCAGAAGAGCGTGTTCTCCCGAGGGAGCCTCGCCGCCGCCGCCGCCGTGCCTCCAGGCGCTTTTCGTCCTCTCTCGTTCAGTGTTCATTTCCGGTTGTGAGAAAATTAATCCGAGCGATATGCTCACTGCGGAAAAAAAACGGGCGTGCCTAAATTACATGTGGTGAGATCGCGGTTCGCGCAAATGGAGAGACCCGAAGGCGAACCGGGCAGAAAGGGTCTCCCCCCCTTCGCGACGAGTGTAGCGGCCAGCCTCTCAAGAACCACCCCTTGATCGCGAGGGGAGACACGAAATTACTCGAAAGCTTTTAATTGCCATTCAGAAGCTCATCATTTGTGGATCACCGGCATTCAGCTGTAACGTCACTCACAGGCTTTAGTCAAGGTTACAATCACAATTAATGGTGTCGGCTCCAAAGAAAAGGCTCACCAGTCATTAGTGCAGAAAAGCCTAGGTCCACGGAAGGAATGACAAGAACCCAAAATTAAAATATCACGATGGTGAAGCCAACATGGTAAAAAAAAAAATTGACTTTGACAGGTCACCAGGGAAATACGCCGTTATATCTGCATTTGTGGAGATGGAATTAGATTTCAAAAAATGTATGAAATCCACTTTATTCATTTATTCGCTGGTCGATCCTCATTATTGTTTTCACAGGAAATACAGCTATTATATCTATATATGACAGCATACATTTTAGAAAAGCAGTAGATGACCAGAACACTGAACAACGGACCCCAGTCCAACTGGGCCCAGGTCTCATCCCATTTGCCTATTGCCTGGAACGACCCAATCACAACTAGAACATAGGCAAGCACCCCGTCCCTACTCCAGGGCTGTACTGAACGCTATACACTGGCAATCTTCCTCCCATGCAATATATAGTTTTTTTTTTTTTTTTTTTAAAGGGATTTGTTGCTGAAATTTAACCAGGGACCAGAAAACATTACCCACATATTCTCATGGACAATCTTTCCCACACAACAGGATTAAGGACGTATTATTAGCCAGCGAACTTGGGAAATATTTTCAACTGAATAACATCTAATTGGACCAAAGCCAGTTATTTGAAGCGTTTACCGGAGTTCTTCTGAAAACTTTTTAACCCAGCTTTGTGAAACACTCTCCGTGTCTGAGCCCAAATCACTGGGATTTGACACTGCTGCGTTTCAGCGCTTGAGCACTTCATTTAAGCCACTGATTGGCTAAGGAGTCCACACATTGTTTTCGAGACCTAAATCAACGGCTGATTTAAAGAAAAATCACAAGAACTAGCAGACGCCGAAGCGCCCCAGGTCTGGAATTTGAGATTCCTGCTTACAGTCAGGAAAGCGAAAAGAGGGGAGAATAAACGCGCTCGGCCCTCTTCAGTTATGAATTGTTCCAGCTCGTTGGGCCCTCGTGTTCAGCGCAGCATATCTGAAATTACTTCAGAAACACAGATCTGTGATTAGAGCGCAGCTTGGTTATAACGTCGTGTGCCCTCGCATAGTAATGAACGTCATCTTCGGCAATATAAAAACAGATTCCCCAATTATTGTTGTGGTTATTGTGCAATAACAAGCCGGCGGTGGCGCCCCGCAGGAAGTCGGGCGTAAACAAACGGCCGTACTTCACACTGGAGATTAAACTTCTCATTTAAAAGTGGAGTAGGCCACTGCTCGGCTGACCTGCTTTTAAAAATGGAGGAACCATTTGACTCGCGCCCTCAATGAGGCGATGCACTCAAAAGCAAGTCAAGTTCTACAGTGCATTACGGGTCTGCTAAACATCAGTCAATGTAATCAGCAGTGTGATTAGATCTAGGGTGGAAAAACGATTTAAAAAGACAGAAAAATCTAGATTTTATCAGGGCTTCTGATTAAAACTCATTTATAGCCCCCCCCCCCCCTCTAAAATGATGCTTTCACTGTTATACGACTCCTATCCTACCTGTTTAAATTTCACTGTCTTTGTCTCCATTTTTATAAACCCTGATATAAAGCCCTTCGTAGCTTCTCACTGTACTAAATAAAAATGTCGTGTTTTACATTGAAGTGAATCTGTACTCACCTACACGCGGCACGCAACGTGTATTTCTCAACGCCAGTCGTATTATACGTACCTTTTTAAAGGATTTATAAATTAGCAGAAGAGCAGAACTCTATAAACTAGGGAAAAACACGCTTCTCAACATACTCCACTCCTTTAGCTAGCTCATCTGAGCGTTAGCAGTGTGCCTTCCTTAATCCGTTCATTTGGATTGGAAAGAATTTAGACTTCAGAAATCTCAAACTGCTATGACCGTGCGCTAGACGTCACGTTCGGAAGTCCGCTTCTGAAAACTTCAGTTCTCTCAGAAGTTTTTCAAAGGTCCGCCAGCCAAGTGCCTCCGACGGCCAGATTCATTTCGGCACCTCTTTGTCCTTTTCATTTCCGCTTGCTCTTTAACGGTGACTCATTCTGACACTTCATGATGAAAATACCTATAAAATCCACCTCTCCCGTGAAGGCCTGGTTCTCTGGGTTCTCCTGTGAAAGGGAATTCTCTCTGGAGACTTATTTCAGTGACAGGAGGGGGATTCACAGCACTGGAGGAGAACGAGGTTCTACTCGAACTTCAAAGTTGGATGGTGGGGACTGGGTGGGCGTGTGGCGCACCCACATCCCACAGAGAAAATAACATTTCACAGTACTCACCTTGATCCAACGCTCACATTATTCTAAAACATAACAGCTTACGTGCGCATACGCGTTTTAAAAAAAAGAAAATGAAGAAACAAAAAGTTGAGTGAACATGTACAGAAGGGCTGTATATTGGACAGAAAATTTTTATTACTGTATTAAAACAAGAGATTTGTATAGTTTGTAATATTAATTGCAAAATTTACATGCAAGTCAAAAACGCATCATTAACGCATTGCCATGAAATGCTCTAGGGCGGTCCCTGTTATGCGCGTCACGTCCTCAAGCGAGAGCAAGAAGGCAGAACAGGAAATGAGCTGAACACGGAGCACCCCACAGCGAGAACACCGTGGACTGAGCAACTGAACATTTTGGTCTTTTTGGAAGCAGTGAACAAACAAAGGATCAAAACAAAGCTTATGAACAACCGGAGCCGGAAGATGTGCCGCACTCACCGAAAGGAACGTAAGTTCCAAAGTTCCCATCACTACTTCCAAGCTTTCGGCCGTGTTGTTTCCTAGTGAGAGGACGTGAGCAAGCTCATCTGCGATTGGTTAGTTTAAACAAATGGAAATACGGGGCTCATTCAGAAGCAAGAGGTTATATTCTGAAACGAAGCAAATTAGATTTTCAGCGCACACATGGACATTCAAACGTTAATTTTAACTATTTGGATGTTTATTTTCTCCTCATTTGAATATCAAATCTAAATTTGACAGCCCTAATGCACTCTGCCATGGTTAAGGGTTAACCACGTGTTTTCTAACAATGTTGCCCAGTTCATAATGTTACTGCCCGGATTTTAATATTTAATTTTTTAAACAAGTTCAGACCTGCACTGAGCAGGAACTAAAAACAAGACAAAACCACCGTTTGTATAAACATTTTTATTTACTCTAAACACGTACATGAACAAAACACCATAGAAACACAAAAAGTCTGATGCAGTTTTAAGCTAACCTGCCTCTTGATATTTGATTCACTGTGGCTGCTCCCCCCCATTGCCCTCCGGGACCTACTCAAATGGCCAAGGCAGCACGACGCTATCATATATTACAACATGCGGAATACAAGGCCTGCATCAGAGATGGAAAGAGTCGTCTAGAGACGCTAGAGTAATCATAGAAAGTATAAAAGTTCATCATTTTACAGCAGTTGAAATACTGACATATTAAAGTAATAGCAAGTTTTACATCATTAAAACCATGGAAAACACACAGACTGATAGAACAGACCCTGTTTGAAAGAAAATGAGGGGGAAAAAAAAACAGCATATTTTGGGGAAAAAAAACAAACAAAAAAAAAACAAGATGGCCGACCCAAATCTGTGTACTTGTATTCAAAATTATTATTATTTTTTTAGTCTGAATTGTTTGAGAGTAATAAATGGTGGGGGCACAATGGTAAGCGTGTGGAATCTGGAACTGTGCCACCCCCCCTTGCACCTACAGAGAACTAAAAAGGATAAAAGCAAGTCCCCCCCCGCCCCTCCCCCCCACGCCCCCACACCAGACAAATTGCGGCTAAAGACCAGAAAGGGCAGCACATATTCAGTTTTAAATAAGTCCTGTAAAAGTACGTGCGAAGAGTGGAGAAATAAGTACGTGAAGGATAACATTATTTTTTGGGGAAAATAAAAATTAAATCAAAAGGGAGCAAAAAAAAAAAAAAACAAACAAACAAAAAAAAAAAACAATAAAAAAATAAACACCACCTTGCCCACCGATTCCTTCCGTTCTTTCACAAGGATTTTTTTTCTCTTTGACGTTTTATGGTGAGAATTTTTTGGCTTGTGCTCGGACCCTTTTTTCATATTCTACTCTGTTCTGGCTGAAATGGAAAAGAGATTCATTTTTATTTTTAAAAAAGGACAAATTAAATAAACAGGCAAATAAAAGCGCAAACGAACACAAACGTATAGATTAAAATCAGCAGTCAAGTCGATTTATCCCGACGTGCTTTAGCAAGGCAGCTATCGTTTAAATGACAGCCGTTTAGTCATTACTCTCATCCAGAGCCACTCACATGGCTGCACATACACAGCTGTTTGCATACTGAAGCAGCGTCTTACCTGGGAACTGAACCTTTGAGAGAAAAGCACAGTTCCCTCCCCCATTAACTACACAGCCGACCCTCATTTAGACCCATTAAAGCCTAACTGGCGCCCACCTGCAGTGTAGTGTAATGGGTAAGGAGCTGGTCTCGTAACCTAAAGGCCACGGGTTCGATTCCCGGGTAGGACACTGCTGTTGTACCATTCAGCAAGGTACTTACAACTTGTATTGCTTCAGCTATATCCAGCTGTATAAATGAATGCAGTGTAAATGCCATGTTAAAAGTTGTGCAAGTCGCTCTGGATAAGAGCGTCTGCTAAACGCCTGTAATGTAATGTAGGCTAATGTAATGTGATGTAACATTAGCGGCACGCTAGCACTCGAACCGCGGTGCGCTAGCATCAGCGGGAACTCACCAGTAAATGGTGTAGGCCTCTGCCTGGGCTGGGTCCTGGATGTTGGGCTCATTCAGGAGTTCTTGGATTCCTAACAGGATCTGCGGAGCGAGTGACAGGTGTGTCCACACGTCAGTGCCGCTGCTCGGCTGAGCGAAGCCATCGCCATGGTAATCGGGCTCGCGGCGCACGGTGGGATTCATGCTTCGTGCTGCCCCCTGCAGGGCTGCTACTGCTACAGCGTTTCTTCCAACAAACTGCTCGCAGGAGTGCCTGCACATGCTCAGACCACGCTCGCTAAAACTCCCCAAAAATCCAGCAATTAAAAATGTTTGACATTCAAATCCCACCAAAATCCATAGCAAAACCCCCCTCACATTCACCCCCTCACAGTACCTGTGTGAATGTACCCAAACCCCCCCCCCCCCCCCCCACAGTACCTGCTTGATGGTGATGGCTGGCCTCCAGTCTTTGTCCTCCTCTAAAATGGAGAGGCACACTGTACCAGAGGGGTAAACATTGGGGTGGAACAACGGAGGCTCAAATTTACCTGGGAAGAGAAAGACAGAAACAGAGAGAGAGAGAGAGAGACACAGAGAGAAAGAGTGGCAGAGACAGAGAGAGTGATTCATCGAGCACACAGCAGAGGCCCACTTTTAACACGCCCCCCCCCCGTCCAGCTCCAGACGGCCCAGCGGAGCTCACATTTGGGGGGAGACGAAGGGTAGTCGTCCTTAAAGAGCATCCGCAGCTTGAACAGGCCGCCCTCCCACGGGGTCTGCAGGGGAAAGAGGAGAGCATCAGGACTACAGCCAGAGCAAGGAAGAGACAGGGCCCTGCTCCTACTACAATATGCAAATAACCCACTGCTCACCCAGCCAATCAGTGCCTTTCAAATGACACAGCACATCCCTTTCAAGGGCTGCACGAGTTTTAATGCCTGGTGTTCTCAAAATCGTGCATGTCAGTTCTGATTTAGAATGGTTCACCAGAAAGACTTCACTATGCAGTAGAGCAACCTTCTCCCTTCGAGAGAGAGTTCCTGGGACTGTTTTTTTCAAAATTCTACACTAGTGTTCTAGAACGCTAGTTGTTCTGACATTACCAGTAGCGACCGTTACGTTGGCATTGAAGTTTCCGGCTAAGATTCATTCTAAATCATAGGCCACTTGTGAAGGGTTAACGCTACGGCAACCGTGGAAACAGCGCTCCTTACCCCTTTCTTTCCAGGAATGGCGCACTCCCAGTTCATCAGGTTCATGGTTCCGTCGGGGTTTTTGGTCGGCACGGCCACAAAGCCCTAAAACAGACATCACACGGCGCGTCACGTTCCCCGTTCCAACGTGCTCGGTTTTAACCAAGCTTATTTAGCAAACTAGCACGCGGCAAGTGCACAGGTGTCAGCTGACGAGGTTGGGTTAGCGTGGGATGTGGTTAGCTAAGCGTGAGTTAGAGTTAACGTGGGTTAGAGTTAGTGCGGGATATGGTTAGCATGGGTTAGGGTTAGTGTTAGCATGGGTTAGCTTAGTGTGTGTTAGGGTTAGCGTTAGCGTGGGTTAGGGCTAGCATGAGTTAGCGTTAGTGTAGGTTAGGGTTAGTGTTAGCATGGGTTAGCGTTAGCTGTACTCACGAAAGGGTGGTCTTTCCGCCAGGCCTTGCGCTCCTGCGCCAGTCTGCTTAAGGCGATACCAGACATGACTCGTGGCTCCTGCAGAAAACAATCACAGGAAACTCGGTGACTGGCAGTAATGAGACGGCTTCAAACTCTCTGCAAGCTTTTAAAAAAGTGAACACCTTGCACCTCGTGGAAATAACAAACCCTTAGTTTCGGACGGATGGCATGATATAATGACAGCAGGCGCTTGTGATCATGTGACCAGCGGTATGATGTTTTCGGCCCACAAGGTCAAAGGTCATCGAACTACCTCCACATACCAATCACCCTAATTCCCTGCCCGCTACACATAAGAGTGGAAAACAGGGGGCATTTTCATAAAATAATTGTACATGCTAGAAGATAAAATGAAGATCATGGCAAATCTTAATGTGATAATCAGTGGACTTAAGAAATCCCATAAGTATAATATAATGAGAAATTCAACAAATTCCAATTCTGAATCTGATCAGGAAAATAAATATGCCAAATTGAAATATTCAAGACAAAAAAAAAAAAAAAAATTTAAAAAACCCAAAAATTCTGTGAATAAAAGAGGGGGAGAAAAAGCACAGAATTTCTGAATTTAAAGTTCATGAACAAAAAAGGCTCCCGGTTTAGGGCTAGTAGTCACTTCTCCTACAACGTCCAGCACATCCACTGACCATTCAACCCAACACCGAGCACATCCACTAACCATTCAACCCAACACCGAGCACATCCACTGACCATTCAACCCAACGCCGAGCACATCCGTTGACCATTCAACCCAACGCCGAGCACGTCCACTGACCATTCAACCCAACGCCAAGCACGTCTACTGACCATTCAACCTGGCGTTTAAAATCCCACAATTCAGTTTCATGAAAAAAAAATTCTAGTAATTCCATGCAATTAATAAAACACTTCAAATTACAGTAAAATTAAGCTTAATAAATTACACACACACACACACCTTAACCTGACCTGCACCCAGAAACATAGCTACGCCATCACACACGCACGCACGCACACACACACAGCCCCCTGCATCATGTCATCCCACTTCTGTGTAATTAAATTCTGGCCCAAGTCACTTAATCCTGTAACCTCCAGCAATGCTAGCACAGAGCAACAGTGCTTAGTCTTACACCACAGCACCTTCACTTCTTGAAGACAATGACATTTGACAGTTTCAGGCGAATCTCTTAATAGGATCACACTTCAAAAACAAAGACAGAAATTAGGCTTTAAAGGCATCTTTCGGTACAGCTTTAAAGCTGCAGAGACTGCATCCTTCTAATTTAAACACCACTCTGGAGACTGACATCCTTTTCTCATTTAAACACTAGAAATACAGAGACATCCTTTTCTCATTTAAACATTGGCTAGAGATAGAGACAACATCCTTTTCTCATTTAGACACAGAACAGAGTGCCTTCAAGAGAGGAGATTCATACATTTCCCAGAATCTCTATATGGGGATTTCTAAATTTAGAGCTAGAAAGATGATGGATCGAAATGTCCTACCAGTCAGGAAATATTAAATGCAGTACAGACCCCCCGCTGGGTGGCTGGACACCTGACGGAATTAAAAGCCTGATAAGGGGAGCTAGGGACCAGAAACATCAGACGCTCCCAATTCAACAGTCACACAAATGCCCCTCACACTTTCACTACTGGAGGAGGGGGGTGAAGTCCCGTGACACTGCAGTCACCAGCTCTCCTCCTGGCTCAACGGAGCTGCAGAGTACCGCAACGGAGCTGACCATCAAAAAAAACGTCCGTACGATTCGGCAAGGCGCAGTCCAATTCCCCGCGGTTTCTGACGGCCTACTGATATTTCGGGGCATCACGGACCGACCTCGGCGACGCGACGTGGACGCGCGCGAGAGGACTGCGTCCGACAGGAGGAGACTGCAACCCACGCAGCGCACGTTCGACGAGTGCGACCGTTGCGTCAAGCGCAGAGTTCTTGGAATCGCACCTTTAACATTATGGCCACTGACTTCCAGTTGGCACAAGTCCAAGCATTTAATGAAACATTTCTTTGAATCCTCCAAATTAAAAAAATTGTGATTTCAACAACACTTAGGCCAAAAAGACTTGGGTCACAGAAACTGCACCTCATGCGTGTGGCACTGGAACATTTCCAGAAGAAACCGTTCCCTTGAGCGGTTCTTGGAAATTCTGTGAACACCCTTCCCTTCAGTGATCTTCCATCTTTATTTACAAGAACCGGTGACATGAATCACCACGTAAAGCAGGGCTGCCCAACCCTGTTCCTGGAAATCTACGGTCCTGTGTAGGCTTTCATTTCAAACCTAATTTGGCATGTGACTACCAGTTACCAGTGAGATCTCTAGCTGTTGAATGAGGTGTGCTTTGTTAGGTCTGGAGTGGAAAACCTACAGGATGGTAAGATCTCCAAGAGCAGGGCTTACAGGCCCTGACACACAGCGTTCAAATTCACTTCCCTGTGCTGCAACTCATTTAAATACTTGTTTGCTTTCACTCTGGCTACATGACAGATGCTTTCTGCTATTGCGACTGCAAAATTGACCGACAGTTGACCTGAACTACAGTTCCCAAAATACACCACTATTACTCCTTTGAGCTCATGCCTGAAGGAACAGCGAAAATAATTGTAGGTAAACTCATGCATTGTTGAAGTGCAAACAGGAGTCAGACTCCTAGGACATACAGTGTCCTGCAAAAGTATGGTAAAGGAGTGAAGATTGTTATTTTTTCTATATGCTTAAGGCATTTCCATTTAAGATCAAAAGTACAGGCAATCAGTTTATATTTCCTGGTATTTACATACGTACGTTTTACCACTTTACGAAAACAGCTGTTTTTGTGTCGAGTCCTCCACTTTCAGCTATGCAGGCGTCCTGCAGATTTACCAAAATCAAAACTTAAAAATCACGGGAGTGTTTTAGCTTACAGCCCCATGATTTGACAAATGGATCAGCAAAGGCTGCAGTTGCCCTAGCGACTCGGTCCATTTTGGCCCGTTCCCTGCAGTGCGCAGCCACTTACTGCAAGAGGAGCACGGGTCCTCTGCTGAAATGCAGTTTCTACTGCAATGAAACTACAGTTTCTCTCCTGTCCAGACTGGGGTTTGTGGGATTCTGAACGTCTTCGACCGACCGCACGAAGAATCCTCGGCCAGATTTTTCCGGGCTTCGAGCGGCGCGTCTGCAAATTTCACACAAGCAGTACGTTTAGGGGACCCCATCTGGGTGCATCTGATGGAGGACCGGAAGTCAATTTCCAACAACGTCGCCGATTAAAACAATACGTCCAGGCAGCCCTTGTGATCAGGGGCCGAGCCTCGCGCCGACGAGAACGCGTTTCGGCCGACAGAAAGGTTACGCATCACGTCGAGCGGACGGGGGCAAAAGAACGGGGAGCCAAGAAACCAACATCGCCATCAAACTACTCATTTCAAACAATACAATTCCCCCTCGTAGAAAATCCCTGTTAGTCCGTCACCATAGAGGAAGAGCACCGAAAAATCTGCCAGCTGGTCACACTGCAGAGAATCACGCAGATAGAGAAGAGCTCTATGGTACGACACAAGCGGCAGACCGGGAGGCTGGACTTCCTTACTAGGTAAGGTATGCATTCTGTCCTTTCCCCTTTACCTCGACGGACGGAAACATGGACGTTGAAGTCGTCTGCAGAGGGATATCCATTCCACGGCACAGCAATGACAAAACTGCTTCCAGTCAGCTTGGCATAATGCAGAAGCTTCAGCGTTACCACGGAAACGGGAAGTCGAACCATATGTTGGGGACACGTTTCGAACATTATCTTTACGGCAGCAGTTTTGTAAAGAAGTGACTCAGTAAAGTAAAGTTTTGTAAAAGCATGAAAACAGACCACTCCGAAACAGAAAAGTTCATGAGTAGGCTAGTTCTAATAAAATACAAAGAAAAACTCAGCATCACCAGACAATCCCACTGAAGGCTTATTGGCTGTGTTCACACAGACTGGGAGGGGCAGCCATATTGCTTTTTGAGAGCGAATGTCGTTGCGTGTTGTACACATTACGGCAGAGCGTAGTAGAATGATCTCACTGCGTAGGTATGGCAACAGGAGTCCCTCTCCTAATCAGAACTCACCAAGGCTGTAAATACCATCTGTAATCATAACGTCTACTGCAGCGCAATATGGCGACTACCGCAGTTCTCTCAAAAAAAAAAAAAAGAAAACAAAAAAACAATAAAATAAAAATTTTTAAAACGGAGGTGCGAGTTTCAGTCAAACTGTCACCGACAGAGACATTGTCTGTTCTCGGTTGTTCATTTTAATTCACGCACTTGGTCATTTTTCTACGTCTCAGCACTTTGCATCCCTACTGCGGATAAAACAGAATTAAAATTCTGAAACACCTTTTATGTTGTTACAAGGCATAAGTAACACCAGTGACTTAAACAATGGTGCAAGCATTCTTTGACAAAATGTTAAAAAATAATTTAAATACATTAAAGTCACGTGTGGATCCCTTAAGTTAAGATTAATATTGTACCCTAGGTTGAGTGACAAGAAATGAAATGCATTTCAAGACATTACAATTCCAAATGCCACCATTCCTGTAGAATGACCCCTTACAATGGATTAATTCTTCAGTATAGGCTATGCAATCATTAAGTATAAACAGGGGCCCACTGCAGGGCACTGGGCTCAAACAGGAGCACAGTGTAGGGCACAGTGCTCAAACAGGAGCACAGTGTAGGGCACAGGGCTCAAACAGGAGCACAGTGTAGGGCACAGGGCTCAAACAGGAGCACAGTGTAGGGCAGAGGGCTCAAACAGGAGCTCACTGTAGGGCAGAGGGCTCAAACAGGGGCCCACTGCAGGGCACAGGGCTCAAACAGGAGCTCACTGTAGGGCACAGGGCTCAAACAGGGGCCCAGTGTAGGGCACAGGGCTCAAACAGGGGCCCAGTATAGGGCACAGGGCTCAAACAGGGGCCCAGTATAGGGCACAGGGCTCAAACAGGGGCCCACGCTTTACTGTCTTGTCTGATGTACTGAAACCAATTAAATACCCTCAAAAAGTGCAAACCCCAGCTTCTGGTCATATTGGCAAGCTCAATTAAACCAGGCAAGATCAATCGAGCACAGAAAAGCATTTGAATCCAAAACAAATACGTATTTGACCCAGGTCTGCAGCCTACTACAGTCTGACAGCACACCGCATTGGCTGCTGGTCTGAACAGTAGCGCAGAAGCTGCAGACCATCAAACAGGTATGTGCAGCACTAATCAAAAGGTGCAGCTCATTCGACAGCACAACAGCAAACTGTGCACTACCATCCTTTAGTCAGCTAAAATACGCCAGAGTAAGCAAACCTGTAGCCAGTGCTGAGCTAGCAGTGATCTCCCTTAAAAACCCAGAGGCCTACACGCAGGCCGCAGACAACAGCAATCATACCAGGCAGAGAGGGGTGTACAGGCAAAACGACCGGCTCCCTTATGCACTTGCGTGGGTACCACCAGGTCAGACCGCCCAAAGTCCCACAAATATCCCGAAATGACATTTCAAAATTAAGCAGTTATTTGTTTTAAAATTGGCTTCTTGGTTTTCCGTTGATAATGTATTCTTACACAAATAAAACCATTAACATGTGACCCGGCTAAGTGTTCCGATATTGACAGGGCATGCCCCATACCTATACACCACAGACAGTTTAGCACTTTTCAGGGTTTCCCACAAAAATAACCACAATGACCACAGACTCTCAGCCCTTAAGAACATAACTTCTGAACCTTCTGACCTCAGGTAAACACAGAATTCAGATACAACTTTGCATGTGTACACAATAAAGCTCCAAACTTAAGTTATTTTGTGTGCCTTTTTTTTTTGTCATAGCAAATCCCAGACTAAAACTCCAGTCCCACAATCAATAATTTAGCTACATCTTATTCCAAAAAGCAACATCAAGTGTAAAACAAAAAAAGTGTAATCTATCATTAGAGACAAGTGGGATGTGTTTCTTTAAAACATTTCATTACAATAACAATATACTATGGGATGGCCAGCATAGTTTTCACAAGAAAAGGTCATGCCCGACAAACCTTTTGGCATTCTTTGAAGAGGCTACCAAGTGATGTGACTGTAACGGCTTATGATATTACATACTTAGATTTCCAAAAAGCATTTGATAAAGTAACATGGACTAATTAGCAAAATGTATGAATTAAAGGAGGTATTTTAGAGTGGTTTCAGAACAGGCTACATGGTAGAACACAGTAGCAGCAGCAGAAGTATTATCTGACCAGGGAACTGTGGGAAGTGGAGTCCCAAAAGGATCGGCGCAGGGACCACCGCTCTTCCTCATTTATATCAATGACCTTGACAGGGACATGGAAAGTAGACTAGTCAAATTTGTAGATGATACAAAACTGGGAGGCCCAGCTAATAGTTTTGAATTTAATAAAGTAATCCAAGAAGATTTAAACAAAATTCAGAAGTGGGCAGAAACCTGACAAATGAAATTCAATATGGCCAAATGTAATGTTGTGCATGTGGGAAACATTAGGCAGGATTACTTTATAGGAGAAACTAAATTGGAATGTACTCAGTTTGAAAAAGACTTGGGAGTAATGGTTGATCAAAGCCTTTCAGGTTCTAGGCACTGTGCTGTAGCAGGAAAAAAAAGGCCAATAGGATGCTGGGATATATAGCAAAACATACTGAGCATAAAGCCAAGGAAGTTATACTTATTCTACGCATCACAATACAAGTAGGCTGGGATATATAGCAAAACATACTGAGCATAAAGCCAAGGAAGTTATACTTATTCTACGCATCACAATACAAGTAGGCTATCGCGATTCAATATATTGTGATACTATAAACACCGCAATATTGTGATATTTTGTCAATTTCAGAAAAATGTCATCAAGAACACGCCTGGATATGCACAAAAACAAGAGTAAAAGTTTACCTCTGTCCATTCTGAAGAGGAAAAGCAGAACAATAAATATTTTTGATTCACCAATAAAGGTTCACATTATGCATGCCAACATTCCATTCAAGTAGGCTAGTCAAGAATGCAATCTGCCGAGTCCCTGTAACACCAAAATCATAAAGGGTTGTCAGCAATAGTAGCCAGCAACTGGGCCCTTACAACCTAGGCATACATAATCTAAAAAACAGGAGACTTGATTTTACCCATCAGAAAGTAATCATCTCATGAATCATTTTGTAAAAACTCCATGGCTCTCCAGTCATTCTGTGACCGTCTGTTGTCCAACAAGCTCCACTGCGGATGTTCCAGCACCAAAGTCTCACACTTGTGCCGCAGCCACTTCTTCATGTGTATAGCGATAGTGTTTTCGGAAATGTATATAATATTGCGAAACAGTTTCGCACCACTCAACTGTATCGATATTTTCTTACACCCCTAAACGGACAAAAGGTGCCTGCCATGAACTGATAGTCTACCCTCATTCAGAGAAAATGAAGCACCAATATCTGCATTGCAATTCGGCAGGTACCGGGTGTATGGGAACTGGTGCCATAGTGCTTCCGGGTTTCAGGACCCAACCCTATTCATGGACCCTATTCAAGACAACTACACGATGACAAAGTAGGCCCTACAACCTCAGACTACTACTGCAGGCTTCGCCCAGCCATGACCACATTCTCTTCTGAAGGCAAGATGGGGGGGGGGAAGAAGAAAAAAAAAAAAAAAAAAAAAAAAAAAAAAACCACAGGGCCAAGCTGCATGAAAGAATTTTGAAAACATTGGTTGCTTTTGAAAAAAGCTTGTTTAATTTGTGTGACCTAAAATAGCCAATAGTTTAATGTAACTTGGCCTCATTTTGATATCAATACTTTTCATTTTGCAAGTTAATTAATAACTTAGACAGCGCTTTGTTTGCGTGAGTAACTTGCCATTTTTGTATGTTGAAAACGTCTTTTGCTCAGATTTCCATTTACTGCAAGGAAACAGCGGTCTTAAATGGTAGAAGGAAGCTTCAGCTATAGAGACTTGCTGCAAAAGTGAAATAAGATGAACTGCTGTGCACTGGCATTCAATAAACACCTCACATGCAAGTCTGCGTAAATACATTACCTTGCATGACTTTAAGAGACCCCGTCCTTATGAACAGATCTAATCACAGAGAAAAGTGATTTGAACGGGTCACATAAGGTTCAGCAGACTACAATTTCCATGGCCATCAGTTTTAAAACATTATCCTTTTTTAAACGCACTTCACTTCCCTCAGTCGATAGGTTTCACAGACAATATGCCCGTGAAATTGGCAATATTTAAGAATGATAACGTTCGGATTCATGCAACCAGAAATCAAAACAAACGCTACCCCTATGTGGTCACTGCGGCTTATTAACAGCATTAAATACTGTGGGCTTGCGTATTGATAATTATTCACAGGTGAAAAAGCACACTGCAAACCTCGCAGAATCCAACAGAGAACCAAGCCAAGTGCCCCAGATCTTCAAAAGCAAAGTGCATTCCGCTGAAGAGCGAGAAAGTTTCAGGCCAACATCACCGTCAAAATGAACATTACCCCCGCCATTGCCTAACTGCGCTAAACTATCGGCGTACATACGGAATAAAACCTTCGCCCGGCATCTGAAAGACGACCAGTTATAATGCACAAACAATAAAGCGCATGAATTCTCGGGTTGGAGGCCGTCGTGAAATAGCCAGACCTCCGCTGTTCAGGGAGTCAGAGAGAAAAGCGAACTACTAGATGTGTGAAATAAACAGCCAGCTGGATAAAAACAAAGCCGGCGGGGCTACAGCATCAGTCTCTACGGTCGTACTGCTAGCTGACGATAGCGTGCTATTCGTTAGCCACTGCTGCACTGCTAAATAGTTATCTAAATGTGTGGATGATTGGTTAGTTACCCTGGCATTGTTATTTCATCATTTTCAGTGTTTAATGTTTAAGATGACATTGGTTCAGGATAAACGCTAACCATCCACTGAGTCCCTTCACCTAAAATGAAAGGTAAAAAAGTGACTGAGCGATGCAGTGCTAACGCTATCCGGCCGAGGACGCAGCTATCTAGCAAAGCACCATGTGGAATGAGCTAGCTGCGCAACTCCCCAGTACAGACTTCCCCTTGCTCAAGGCAACATTTCACGAAGAAGATGTGAACGCTGAATGCCTCCCCTATGCCGATCGCCCGCTAACCGCGCCGGACAAAGGGCCAGACTCTCCCAGCAGCACAGCCGCGCTCATTCAGTCTTACGGTAGCTGGCGCTAGCAGGCTAACAGGCTAACGAGGCAGAAAGAGGACCAAACAAAACAGTCAAACTCGAACAAGAAAAACGCTTCTGGGGTCCATTTAAAGTACAGACTGATGTGATGCTAACAAGTACTTACCTTCTGTGCGATTAAAAATGTATATTACTTTATGAACCGTTCGCTTTTTATTTTTCAGTGGTAATCGTATCTGACTCGGGACAAAACCTTGCGAAGTTTCCCTCCTGAAAAAACACCGAATTTCTCCCAGGCTAAATAGGACCTCTTGGCAGCTAACTTACGATTGCCTGAAAACAATGAGCTACGATTAATGAAAGCGCATCATGTTATATATTTGGACCTCATTTTTGGTGGTGTACACGACTGTTACATCATAAAAATACACAACAGAAAAGATGACAGTAATCTGAATGCAATAGATTTTTAAAGCCTCTCCACATTTTAAAATATCGCAGCATCCTACATATCCTTGACACAGTAACGTCCCATATGTGGACGGCATACGCTAACTTTGGAAAAAATACCACCGCTTTTGCTTATTTTTGACTAAATAAATTGGTTCTAATTTGTCCATACAGGCAATAGTTTTGACAACTATGTTTTTAAAGGGGCCGTGCTCCGTCGTCAAGGGAGTATCTGTAAAGTACAGTATCTCTTGTTTTAATGAATGTTCAATGACCAGACTCAAGATATTTGCAAAGTATCAGATTATTACAGTATAATGTTACACATGCATAAATATGTGCACACACTATTCTTGGTGATGATAGGCATGGCCGCCCACAAAGAAATAGTAATTAATAGAAATTTTAAAAAATATAATGAAGCAGCTGAGATGCATTAGTAATCAATACTTAAGTAATTACATAAGATAAACAACTTTCCCAAATGTTGATTGCTTAAAACAGGCAGAAGCTAGCATTTTCTAGTATGGACCAGAAGTTTTAAATCAGGACAGAAGTGATGAAGGTGATGTTGCATCTGTGTACTTCATGTCACCTCTCCACCCTGATTCCCATTCCCCTCCTCCACATCTCTCCCCTATCTAACCTACATTTCCTCCAAAAAAAATCCAATCTACCTTCCCTTCCACGGGTTAATTCTAGTCACAATGTGGACCACCTATCGCACGGATGCAATGGCCCGACCATTGCACTCATATTTACTTGGGATGTATGAAGGTGATTTCAAAATCTAGGCCTTTCCTTCATTTGTACTAATTGGAAAAAGAGAATCAGCTAAATATCCAAAATATACATGTAATAGGACTAGAAGAAGAGACTGGAGAAGCCATGTGTCTGACTCCTTACCTTACCGACCACTCAGTGTGCGGTCTGATAGCCACACAACAGGAGGTAGATTGCCAGACTTTGCATCATTCATAATTCCAGGAAGATTTCATTGTACCTTTTTATCACTGTTATTGTTTGAAGACCCTAGCATCATTGCAGTTGTTATCACCGAGCATTTTGAGTTGCTACTGAAGAAGAAAGAGAATAGTCTGATGGAAAACAAGCTAAGGCTGTAGCTTGTGCAAGAAAATGTGTCCTTCGTAGGCATTTTAACTACCTAGCTGCATTGAGATGTGAACTAAGGAAAATACACTTGGTGAATTTTTAACTGTCATTTAATTACCTTTAATGCTTGTTTGTTTTCCCAGTTAATTGATCAACTGCTTCTTCCTCCTGTTGTTTGATGCACATGTCATGCAAGGATCACCCAGCCTACCTCAAGGGTAACACTGCTATAACATCACATTACAGTAGAGGCATTTAGCAGACACTCTTATCCAGAGCGACTTACAGTACAGAACATCACATAGCATTTACATTGCATCCATTTATACAGCTGGATTTATACTGAAGCAATGCAGGTAAAGTACCTTGCCCAAGGGTACAACTATCTGGTTACAAGCCCAGTTCCTAACCCATTATAGTACACTGCTGCTACTATTTTGTCACCAGAGTCTAGTTATGATCATTCTCACACAGAAGCCACTTTTCTTAGATTGAGCACATTTACCTACCTTCCAGAATGCGAGGATCTGGTTCAGAAAATAAAAATCTTCCCCAGGATTTTATTCCAATCACCTGGATTTGCCAATTAGCAAATTCTGGAACCAATTTGTGAAATCAGCTGGCTGGGTTCATGGGTGGAAGAAACACATGGCAGGACTTTTACTTGCTGGCCAACGCTACAGTTACAGATGGTGAATTTTAGAGGTCTAGAGGGAGGGTCAACGACGAAGCAAAGAGGGGAATCCTGCGGAGTGGGGTCAGGGGTAAGCTTCACAGCATTATTATACTTATCACACCATTATTTTATAATAATTGCTAAAAAATAATGGCAGTCAGGATGTACCGTAGAAGTGCACAGGAGCTGGCCTGGTAATCCACTTAATTTTTTTGTGTTGCAACACACCAGCCTATGAGAGAAAAGCAAGTCTGATGTGTGAAGTATTTATCACGTACTAATTAGCATGCCAAAATGAATTCCGTTTCAGCAGCTGCATTTTTATTATTCCCAAAACCTGTATTTTGTGGATTTTATATTGAATCTGATGATACTTTCATAAGAAAAACCGTATTACCATACAACTTTTTTGTTGTGTGATTTTCTAAAACCCCCAAGATGTGTGTCCCTATATTTCACACCATATATTCTTCTCAGCATACATTTTGCCTTTCTGGGATCAAGTATATTGCTGATGAGCACGTCAATAAAGGTAAATTTTTCCTTCAAGTGACTCCTCAACATAAGGTCAGTCAAATACTGATCACATTTTTATGATTTTTAACAAACATGCACAACTTCTTGAATGTATGTGTTGTGGCGTCTGAAGCGACGTTTTCTTAGCAACCAGATATAAGCAACCCAGCCATGTGGCTGATGTGGAATAAGAATTTAAGAGATGTTTTATCTTGATGATCCAGAGAATCCCTGACATATTGAAGACCTCTTATTACACTCTCATCCTGCCAAGGTGGCTATCATCCCTATAATTAGAACTTTTTGTAAACAGATACAACATCAGAAATCAAAATGTTCAGATTTCTTTTAATTTTTTTAATAGCCACCATGCCTGGAATTTTGAGACCCTCCCTGACTGCAACAAAGCAGTGAAGCTACCAATAAATAGCCTACCCCTGTGCACAATATTGCTTGTGGACCAGATGCTAACCATTTCTGAAGCTCCCAGACGATGAAACATAATGCAGGATCATATTAACAGAATTTAGTTAATATGGGTCATTATGATGTTACTCTGGGCAGTTTTGCAATGTTAAAGGTTATCATTCTTTTCATGCAAAATGTTAAAGATTGCACTGATTCTGCACCCTGGCACAGAGGATATGGCAGTGTGAGGTATACTTTCTACATGGGGAAATTATACAGAAATATCACATTTAATCCTACAAAAAGCACAGACCAACAGTTTAATGACCCCTTTTATTAACAACCTTTGCTATTTTTTTTTGAGGGAGTAAATAATACGGACACCACAGAAAAAACTAAAGATAGAGCATCTTTCTGTCTGCGTCATTTATATAGTGAATGTGATTAAACACATGAAATGCTAAGCCTGATGATTGCATAGACAGCAAGCACAGTGCCTTGTTCATCAAAAGACCAGAACATTCCAAGCTATCAGTATGTTGTCCCCTGGATTAATTCAGTGCTTATGATCTGCATTGCCTATCCAACCACTCCTAACGTGGTTAAACAGCCGAACGCGATTAGTCAAGGCCAGACGCGGTGCACCATGAATCACAGCACCAAACTGAGAGCAGGACACGGACCGGATGGAGACTCTTCACCTTCAGGGTCATTTTACACCACCCGCTCAGCCACGTCACAGAACCAGCTACGTCACGGGCGCGCAGAACAACGTGCTAACTGCCTGCTAATGCTAACGCCATCTCGACTCTTCATCCGAACGACTGAGTCAGTCAGAATGTTCCTGTTTGTCTTGGCAGGGGCGACTGGCTGCTCCAAACTTTCACTTGTGGTGATTAAACGGCAATCTGATTCCTCCTTCTGCTTGGTGTGTGCATCACAGATGTGGCTTCCCCTGCTAGCCACGCATGGAGCGCTGTAAAGATCAAATCAAAAAAAATAATCTGGGAACGCACCTTGGGATTGGCTGCCAAAATGTACTGAATTATTAAAGGGCACATGTATCTCAGTGAGTTTATATATGGGTCGACCGACACTCAAACACTGAACAGAGCGCAAGGACGCTAGGCTAGCGAAACCTCAAAGGAGCACAGCCTTTATTGCTATGAATGCTAGCCAGTAGACCCCATGCTGCTACCCTGTGATGTTTACATCATTCTCGCTCTTGACCAGCCCCGCTGCTGATGACAAATGTTCGCCTGTCGGCATGGTGATGAGCTCTTTGTCGGGTCTGATCATTAGTGCTATTGCAGAAGTCCGGTTTTCCTGAGAATAAATAAAAGCCAGATTTCTGTCAGTGGAACACTGTATACCTGACAGTGTACAATGTATGTGCAATGGACAGTGACACTGTAGTGATTTAGTTAATCCCAAAAATACCACTGGTGCCCAGGGATCCCTCTCCTGATACGGATGCTCTTTTGGGTCTGTTGTTGTTTTTCACCCTTAATTGAAACCACCTCAACACCCTAGTCGAATGTCCTACAATGTCATGAATTGATATGGTTCCTATGAAACAGTCAGTAAATAACCAAAATCATTATGAGTTATTTTTACGTGTGTATGAATACTGGTGTTTCTATGGGCTGCTTAACATGTCAGACAAAATCAGGAAAACATTCTTCTTGGTTGGAAATATCTCATTTACAATTGTTAAGAGTTTATTGGTTAAATGAAGCCAGTGAATAAAGCATTTCTGGACCGTAACACCATTGTGTATGCGCACATGAGATGCTGTGGGTTTGCGGGGAGATGTTGTGGGTTTGTGCAGAGATGCTGTGGGTTTGTAGAGAGATGCTGTGAGTTTGTACAGAAATGCTGTGGGTTTGGATTTGACATGTTTGCTCTTTGGAACAATAGTGAAAATATAGAGAAATACAAATTCTCTAAATGAAAGTCTGTTTATTTGAGTAAAACCAGTATCTCCATTTTATTCAGTGTACCCACTTAAAATTGTATATCTTGTAACTTTACACATAAACAAATTTAAATATACAAATACAAAACATTTCAGAGGATATTAGAATCACAACAATAGCAATACACTGGTGCAGAAAATAAAATATAATAATAAAAAACAAACAAACCTCAAGTTTGTTCTTAAAAAATACATTTTGCAGATTCATAAAGGTAAAAGTCAAGTCTGGAACAACACTTAAGGAGGACAAACGCCTGTGGTGAAGGGGCAGATGTTCAATCTTTCTGCTACATCAGAGGCTGATTTTAAATAAAAGGCTAACCTCGGCTAGCGGATGCGTTCCGAAACACGGCACAGTGGGGTTCAGTGAGGCCTCGCTGTGCAGGAAGAGCAGGAGGTAGACTAGCACCGTAAACGCTGTGGTCGAAACACCAGAGAACACCACTGCAGTGACACGAACACAGAGACCAGATCGACCAATCAGCCGCCGCTGCCACCCACCGCCTCTCTCTCTCTCTCTCTCTCTCTCTCCAGCATATTGCTACGCGGTGGATGTGCCTTCTCCAGTGTGCCCCAATGTGATGGGTGGTCCCTTCCCGGGCACCGGCTACGGATTGGCCGGTCTTTATCACTGGCCAATGGGAGCCGAGCAGCCTTCGTCACTGGCCAATGGGAGCCGAGCAGACCGCTGCGGGACGCCGGTTCGTGGGGGCGTGGGTCGCAAGCCAAGCTCCACATGGCGGCAGATAAAGCGATCGCCCCTTCGGGCGTCGTAAGAACACAAGGCTAACGGCTGAGTGAGAAGCGTTTTAATGTGTCAGGAAGCCAAGCTAAGGAGCGGTGTGTGAGTTTACTGGAAGGCTTCACAACTCCGAATGTAAACAATGCCTTGGTCTGGCAATTAAGCAGTTTTGCTCTCCTGAAATGACTTCTTTTTTTTTTTTTTTTTGCTCAACAATTAACAGCCCTTGTGTTTGTGTTAAGAAACTAAATCGCATGCACGTACATACCCAAATGTGTGCACCAAATACACTTTGACACCAATCATTTACGTACTCATATCAAAAAGCTGTGTAGATATGTAAATAGTTTCAAAGTGTTCCAATAATCCCTGACCCTAAATAATCTTTATTTTTTTTTTTGTCACAAGTTAGGCATTGATTTGGTCATTGGACTAAGGCAACACTATTACATGTCTTGTTTTTTTTTTTCTTCTTTTAAATAAAATACCAATAAAGCAAAACATACTGGATTCATACCGAATCGCATACACGGGTTGGCCACAGCAATGAGTCGTCTTGACGTTTATTTTTTTTTAAAATGCATCGTTAAAATATCTACGATCAGTGGTATAACAGTGTCAGGCTGTACTCTGTTCAAGGTCAACCAGTATTATCCAGAAGTCTTGCACAATGCGGTGATTTGAACTGTGTATGTACCATACACACACACACACACACACACACACACAAACACACGCATGCACACATACCACACATACAGACACACAGACACACACACAGACACAAACAAAACCTCTGACTGCATGTGCAGTCTTGTAAAACAGGAAAGGATTTCACTCAACACGAAAAAAGACAGTAACATCAGTCTTCAAGTCAGTCTTTCCCAAATAAAGATCATGTCATTGCATCCTTTTCAAACGAGGTTGTCAAAATTATATCAAAGGTCAACCCCAAAGAAGTACAAGGCCTGTCGTGATTATTAAATGTCCATATATAATAACTTGTGTATAAACTAGTCACAGAACAGAAACCTGTTGAATTCAGCATGCTTTTCTGTATATGAAACCTATCGAACTATCAAACAACAGGAACTGCTTTGTTCTTTGCCATTTGTCTCTATATCATAAACACCAAGATAGAGTCAAATCCCTGTGGAGTCCAATTCCACAGACAGAAAAGAACACTACTCTTCCAAAACAGAAGGGTAACTTTAGAAAAATAGGTCAGCATTTCCTTCTGTGCTATAAGGAGAGAGATGATATTCAGACATGAAGGAAGTGTGTCATTTCTCATATTTTTTGGCAGATAATTTAACATGCAGGAACACACCCTCCTCAGAGTCGGTAGTTTTCCACCCTCAGCTCTTACCCCGCCACCCAAACCTCAGAATCCGAGCTTCGGTCTGTTATTTACCTTCAAATACCCTCCAGTCTTACCCATTTTGACTGCTGACACCGTTTGACTATCTGAAGTCTCTGCCTGTCACAAGATAAATATGTATTTGCAAAGTTTTTCTTAAATACCTTTCGGGACTTAGAAAGGTGTGAACACACTACAGAACTCAAAGAGCAGGAGACCCTGAGTAAACTACTGGTCAGTTATGACCGAGTCTCCAGCTCTGTTCCGTGTACTTACAAACCATGTACACTATCTCCGACCGTTGAGAAAGAAAATAAAAGAATCTGTCGTTTTTTTCCCCGCCCACCCACACCCACGTTAAAAGATTCCAGTCCAGTCTTAATTCGCAGGCACGAGAGCAGTCACCTGATTGGCTGGCTGTGTGCAGTAAGGTTAAGGTGGGGGCGGGGGGGCAGGAAGCGCGGCCTCCCGGCGGTTTCCTGGCGACGCGTTCCGCCCTCGGTGGTTCGCGGGTGACGCGGCTCGTGCCGGCCCACCCGCACCTCGCAGGGTTTCGACGCTGGCCCTTCACATTCGAGACCCTCTTTCCTGAAGAATCTGGGGAAAAAAACGGATGCGGTTTCGACCCGTTCCGTTAAACACACATCCACAGGAACCTGAAGGGACCTGCCCAAACTTGCCCCTGTAGAACTGCAGAGTGTTAATCGGGCCTCTGTTAATTAAAGCAGCTGATTAATTTGTTCTAAATTGGTTGCTGATGCTAAGTCGAAGCGCTGGTCTTGAGGGTAAGCATGAACATCGCTAAACAGCTTTGTGTGCCCCAGCGGCGGTAGGACACTGCCGTTGCACCCTTGAGAAAGGTACTTAACCTGCATTGCTTCAGTATATATCCACCAGGGCTTTATGTGCACCAGGGCTGTGTGTGCACCAGGGCTGTGTGTGCCCCATGCCTGTGTGTGCACCAGGGTTGTGTGTGCACCAGGGCTTTATGTGCACCATGCCTGTGTGTGCACCAGGGCTGTGTGTGCACCAGGGCTGTGTGTGCCCCATGCCTGTGTGTGCACCAGGGTTGTGTGTGCACCAGGGCTTTATGTGCACCATGCCTGTGTGTGCACCAGGGCTGTGTGTGCACCAGGGCTGTGTGTGCACCAGGGCTTTATGTGCACCAGGGCTGTGTGTGCACCAGGGGCTTTATGTGCACCAGGGCTGTGTGTGCACCAGGGCTGTGTGTGCACCAGGGCTTTATGTGCACCAGGGGCTTTATGTGCCCCGTGGCTGTGTGTGCACCAGGGGCTTTATATGCCCCGTGGCTGTGTGTGCACCAGGGCTGTGTGTGCACCAGGGGCTTTATGTGCCCCGTGGCTGTGTGTGCACCAGGGCTGTGTGTGCACCAGGGGCTTTATATGCCCCGTGGCTGTGTGTGCACCAGGGCTGTGTGTGCACCAAGGGCTTTATGTGCACCAGGGCTGTGTTTGCACCTACGGTTAGCCTAGCGCTCGATGACTCAGTCAGAAGCGAGAGTTAGTCCCCTTGCTAACACTGTGCCCCCCCCCACGAGCGCCACAATCTGAATCATCTCATAAAACATGCCTTACCTTTAAAAGCACAGCATGGACACCTATGGGTCTCTGAATCAACTCAGGTCAGATCAGAACAGAAGAGATGCAGCTGCAGGTGGACCAATGCTGTGCTGCACATCTCTGCAGTGCTTCTGTATGAACTCTAACAGATCGCTGTGTGAGTAACAGCTACCTGCTTCTGTACGAACTCTAACAGACCGCTGTGTGAGTAACAGCTACCTGCTTCAGTATGAACTCTAACAGATCGCTGTGTGAGTAACAGCTACCTGCTTCAGTATGAACTCTAACAGACCGCTGTGTGAGTAACAGCTACCTGCTTCAGTATGAACTCTAACAGACCGCTGTGTGAGTAACAGCTACCTGCTTCAGTATGAACTCTAACAGACCGCTGTGTGAGTAACAGCTACCTGCTTCAGTATGAACTCTAACAGACCGCTGTGTGAGTAACAGCTACCTGCTTCAGTATGAACTCTAACAGATCGCTGTGTGAGTAACAGCTACCTGCTTCAGTATGAACTCTAACAGACCAGCTTGTGAATAACAGCTCCCTGCTTTTGTATGAACTCTAACAGACCGCTGTGGAACTCAAACAGACCAGTGTATGTGTAACTGCACGTCCGGACAGACGAGCGATGACAGGGACCCTCACCTTGGCCTTCTCCGAGGGCTCGCTGCTGCTGCCGCCGTACGATTGGTTGTGCAGCTCCTTGGAAACGACGCACAGAAACTCCGCCTGGTCTTCGTTCCCATAGTTATAGGAGGACCCGATGCTGATAAGCTAGGAGGAAGAGAACCAGTAAACAGAGAAGCGAACAACATTGTTCAGCTTGTGCATTGCATATCCTTCCAGTATAAACGCTCGCTGTTGGCAATTTGCAGCAAGATGCACGAGGGGCTCCTGCGGCTAACGCTACCTGCTCAAATCTCCAGCCGTCGGACATGGTGGACACCATCTGCGTCAGCTCCTCTTCCTGGCACTGCAGCACCCTGTAGACGTGCTTCATCGGAGCCTGGAGAGGGTGAGACAAGCACGTCAACCACAATACAGTGACCGCCACACAGCAGCTCCGCCCCTGACGACGGCGATGTGATTACCAGTGCGCCACGGCTCCACTCCTGATAAGGGTGCTGTAATTAACAGTACGCAATAGGATTTTTTGAGGAAACGCAATGCTTTTACTCTTTTAATCTTTCTGCAAGCTCTGTGGATGTCTTATTTAAATAAATAAAAAATTAGTCAACATGACAGTGTTACCAATGGCACTTTTTTCCCCAATCATTTTCACTATGGCAATTATTTAACTTCGTGTAAGTTCATATTTTCATTTAACACTGTCCATCTCATTGCTGTACGGTAAAGTCTGGAGTGAGTAACATGTACAGGAGTTCAGAGATGAGGTGCCTGCAGGGAGGAGATGCACAGGAGTTTAGAGGGGAGGTGCTGGCAGGGAGGAGATGCACAGGAGTTTAGAGGGGAGGTGCTGGCAGGGAGGAGATGCACAGGAGTTTAGAGGGGAGGTGCTGGCAGGGAGGAGATGCACAGGAGTTTAGAGGGGAGGTGCTGGCAGGGAGGAGATGCACAGGAGTTTAGGGGGGAGGTGCTGGCAGGGAGGAGATGCACAGGAGTTTAGAGGGGAGGTGCTGGCAGGGAGGAGATGCACAGGAGTTTAGAGGGGAGGTGCTGGCAGGGAGGAGATGCACAGGAGTTTAGAGGGGAGGTGCTGGCAGAGAGGAGATGTACAGGAGTTTAGGGGGGAGGTGCTGGCAGGGAGGAGATGCACAGGAGTTTAGAGGGGAGGTGCTGGCAGGGAGGAGATGCACAGGAGTTTAGGGGGGAGGTGCTGACAGGGAGGAGATGCACAGGAGTTTAGAGGGGAGGTGCTGACAGAGAGGAGATGTACAGGAGTTTAGGGGGGAGGTGCTGGCAGGGAGGAGATGCACAGGAGTTTAGAGGGGAGGTGCTGGCAGGGAGGAGATGCACAGGAGTTTAGAGGGGAGGTGCTGGCAGGGAGGAGACGCACAGGAGTTTAGTGGGGAGGTGCTGGCAGGAAGGAGACGCACAGGAGTTTAGGGGGGAGGTGCTGGCAGGGAGGAGACGCACAGGAGTTTAGGGGGGAGGTGCTGGCAGGGAGGAGACGCACAGGAGTTTAGGGGGGAGGTGCTGACTGTCACTCACCAGCGACGGTTTGCTGTCTCGCTCCCGGACCCTCTCTTTGATCAGCTTTATTAGTGAGGCGATGTTGTAGAACTCGGCTTCTTCCAGCACACCTGAGGGACACAACAGCTCATTTTTACAAAGACCACGTCTGGCAGGTAACTAAACATCAATCATCACAAAACTACTGCAACCAGTATCAGGCACACAATTAAACATCAATAATCACAAAACTACTGTAACCAGTATCAGGCACACAATTAAACATCAATAATCACAAAACTACTGTAACCAGTATCAGGCAGGTAACTAAACATCAATCATCACAAAACTACTGTAACAGTATCAGGTAGGTAACTAAACATCAATCATGACACAACTACTGTAACCAGTATCAGGCAAAACAACTAAATATCAATCATCACAGTACATATTAGTTTCTATCATCACAGATATCAAAAAGTATTTTAATTGCGGGATATCTTTGAGGAATGGTTCCCCTAAGTGCTGGATGTGCAAACGGTTTGAAGATTTAAACTCAGAGACTGACCTTCTTCAGTGAGGTCTTTGTTCAGGACCAGTTTGCCGTGCCTCAGGTAGTTCAGCACCGGACCGAAGTAGGTGGGGTCTCTGTCTATCAAATAGGCACCTGTTTCATCCTGAGAGAGAGGGAGCGAGAGAGAGAAAAAGAGAGAGAGGGGAGAGAAAGAGTGGGAGACGGAAAGAGAAACAAGAGTTAAAGTTCTGCTACGGAAAAACAGTGAGTCATGAGTGACTCACACACGCACACACGTGTGCACACACAGACACACGCACCTGCACACACATACACAAACGCACCGCCCGCACACACATACACACACATGCCTGCACACACACATGAACACGGCCACACACGTACATACAAACACGCACACGCTCACCTGCACGCATACACACGCTCAAACACATGCACATATACACACCGGCACACATGCCCGCACACGCACATACACACACACATCGGCACACACACACACACACCTAATAAACAACAATCTTACCCACTTTCCTGAAATGTTAATGTCAAGCCCTGACTAAGCACATACACAGTCAGAATGACCCAACACGTGGGGTGTTTAAGTATGAGAAGACGCGCATTTCTTCAGCTAATTAAAGCTGTTGAACCCCAGGAGGTAAGAGTACGGTGCAGAATGCTCAACAGCTCGGCCCTGTACCGCGGAAACAAAGCTTCATGCATTCTCAGTCGCTTCTGTTATATGTTGGCTGACAGATCCCGTTAGGTTCAAAGATAGCACTTATTCTTAGAAAAGTTTTTTCAGAAGTCTTCGATCTCATGTAAACGTTATTGAAAATGTAGTATTTCTATCTGGCAAGACTGGCGGAAACGCACGTCAGTGATACTAATGTTACTGCACCACTGGAAAATTCACTTGAACTGCACACTAGCACGCTAGCCGCTGCATCAGTTATCACCGCCGCCCCTTTATTTATAATGCCAACCGAGCTGGATACTCGCAGATACCCAGAAGCTGTACCGATACATCCACACTGCTCTCTAACTAGAAATCAAGCGAGGGCATTTGAGAGCAGCATACACAAGGCCAACTCTGTTAGAAAGCATAACCTACGTTATTTATTCAGCTAACTTAGATACAGCTAGCGCTGCTTAGTTAAAATTAGCCAACAGTCCAGCTGTTTGTGCTGAGCTCAAGGAGCGTGTCGCTTCGCCTCCTAACGGTAGACGGAGCTGCCATATGCAGCATCCGCAGTCTCACCTCATTCGGTAGCAAGCGAGCTAAAGTGGCTAGTGTTAACGCTAGCCAGATAGCAGGCGAGCAACCACTCATTACCTTTGGCTAGCAACGCTAACGTCAGACAGTTTGCAAATTAAATAAGTCTTGGAATACAATTCAAACCCTTTGGAAGGTGCCCGCTATTTAGCAACACTGCTATTCCTGCTAGATGAATAATAAGCCTGTAGCGCTAGTCTATTATGGTAGCTTGTTAGCAAACGTTTCGCTGAGTTACCTTATCGGAGTCGAGGTCGGGGTCGGCCTGGCACAGTCGGTATAAGAAAGACTTGGGCTCGCGGCACAGTGTCTGCCGTGTGGTCAGGAAATAGGTGCCGCCGACGTTCAAGCGGACCCATTTAGATGAGCTGGCACCAGGCGCCCCCTCTCCGGGAGAATGCCCGGGACCTCTCCAACAGCCGGAGCCGCTGGAGTCGACGCTCTTCTCTGCCATTCCGTTCCGCTCTAGAAACTGAGCGCGAGGCAGGAAGTGTCCCGCGCCTCGCTCCCTCCCTCGAGCGACAGCGGTGCCACTCCCGAGCTCTAGAGCGGCAGAACAGCGCGCGCAATGTCCCCTTGGGCCGTATTCCTTCAGTGTTAAATTTAAGCCGATGCATTTCGTTCCAGTTGTTCAATAAACATCTATGGCTTCCTATTGCCACATAATTGTAGCTTGTCAGAGATACTTAGCTAGCACAAAGCCTGGTCACTTAACTTTTAGATTAAATATTTTGCCAAGTTTGATGGTAATAAAATCAAAAGTAATCTATGCAATTCCATCAGATAAAGTTATTTAAACTACAGTGAGCCCCAAAGTAAATAGGCTATATAATGTATCTAAGAAAGTTTCATGCTGACACAATTTATTTTGGGCACCTGCAAGTCAGCTTAGATAGTATTGTCAATCATTCCCAACTTCCTATAAATATCTTCCTTCTTTAAAAGACGATTTGGCAGGAACATACAAACCCAGATCAATACAGGTTTGACTGCATAGTTCATCATACTTATCCGTGTTCATGCACACAAATCCAGCATATTCATACACTAGGAATAAGAAACACGTCAAAATAACTGTATAAGTGCAAAACAATCTGGTAAATAACAGCATTGTTTTAGCCCCTTAGGTTTATGTTCACATTTAGAGAAAACTACTTTTCAAGGAAGAAAATTAGCATACAATTATTTCTTTATCAACTTATGTAGGACCCATGTCTTTGTAGTGGTGTAGGTCCTTTCATCTCTAATGATGAGTGTGTTATAGACAGGAGAGGATAAATACAGACAAGAGGCAGTCAGCACAATTCAAATCTGTCCATGGATGGAAAAATAGTGTGTAGGAGTACAAGCATAAGCTTGTATCAAAGCAAATGATATATGAAACAATACTACGCATTTTGGTTTCCATATATCAGTGAGGTTATAAAAACATATTACACAAGCTACATTTCTAATGGTTGCCCAAGCCATTATAGGCATAGCTGTATTCAAGTAGAATCCAGGTAAAGGAGGCACTTTTAATTAAGTATGTGGCACATGAAACTCACAGGGGGCATTTCTTAGGCCTTCCTTGTTGCAGTTCAGCTGAAAGGAAAACAACATCGAGGAGCATTGCAATGAGAAAGCCATTAATATGACTGAAATATTTACATCTCTTCTTGAGCTACATTCTCATAGTTTGTACCTGTGTCTTTGACCAAGTGAAATAAAAAACTGTCCTGTAAATGGAACTGGGTTTGTAACCGAAAGGTCGTAGGTTCGATTCCCGGGTAAGGACACTGCCGTTGTACCCTTGAGCAAGGTACTTAACCTGCATTGCTTCAGTATATATCCAGCTGTATAAATGGATACAATGTAAAATTCTATGTAAAAGTTGTGTAAGTCGCTCTGGATAAGAGTGTCTGCTAAATGCCTGTAATGTAATGTAACTTAAGTTGCAGTCGCACCACGCCAAAATTACAGCACCGCGCATTACTGACCAGCAGAGGGCAGTGCGTGAACATTGCAATTCAAAAGTATATCTATTTTAGAAGCTGAACGCTATATTTCATGACAGGTAGAGTCTATGATTGGGAGCTCTGCGAAAAGCAGTAAACACCTCTTCACACATTGGAAGGAGTACAAACGGACAGGACACTCAAGGGAATTGTATGCCTAAAACCCTACATGCGTTTATTGTAGGACGACCAATCATTATACGGGACTTTCTTCCATCAACGACTATATCTAGCTCACACATGATGGTAAAGAAAATAAACAGATTCATTAAATTATGACAAATATGATTAAATCACTGACCAAATAGAAAATTTATATAATAAAGTAAGAAAAACAAAGTTGAAAAATATTATAGTTTACAATAATTCATCACATTCAAAGGCTTTACATCTCAAAACATACACAACATGGCCCCTGAACATGACTTCAAACCAAACATGATTCATATATTAAAATTTAAATAACACAGAATGAACTAGAGGCTAAACAATAGCCAGCAAAATAACCTGAAACAAGAATAAAAATACAAAAGTGTGTCCTAATATCATTGCATTACTTGCTTCAGTTTTCAGCAATATGTCGTCTGTACATCACAGTTCTGATCGGTTACAAACCAGGTAGAGTAGCCTATTGAATACACAATGCAACCAACTGTCGCCGACCTGATTTAAAGGGGGGGGGGGGGGGGGAAAGTCTAGCAAGAGTAAAACAAACACATCCTGCACTTGCTAAATTTGGATTGAAACGTCTTTTGTGGACACCCGAACCCGCTTTATTACATCGCTGTGTGAGGATGCTTCTAGTGTACACAGGCACACCTGGAAACCCGGCAACCAGCCCGAGGACCTCTCCTAAAAGCCACCGCTCTCCCCAAAATACAAAATTAGTGCTTTAGACTCCCAGGCCAGATTTGATGGCGAGACCCCTGCCAAAGTTGTAGAAACCCGCTACAGACCGAGCAACCGCAGCCGCCAACTCGTACTTCCGCCAAGTCGGCCCTGCCGTTTAACGGGGCTAACGCGCTAAGCTGAAGTACCGCTGTAAACCCATGAACAGGAAGCCGAGCCACCGCTCACAGGAACCCAAAGCGGAATAAATAAAAAAACACACCCACCGGAAATAAGTCCTTACCCGCCACCCCCCACTCCTGACCACAAGGCTGCGCGCTATAGACAAGCTGGACGCGTGTGTGAGGAAATCTGCATCAGTCCCGGTGGAGCACATGTGGCTGCACTGAGACAGGGATCCAGGCCCTCTGTTCGAACGAGAGCGATACGCGCCTGAATCATCCGAACAAGAGCGACACGTGTCCGAATCGTCAGTAAAAGCACATAAAGCAGGCAAAGCAGTAGCAACCCTTCCATTACCCTTCTTTTTGCTATATTTATCATTATTTATCATTAAGTGACATTCTGAAGCCAGCCTTGGTAAAAAATAAAAAATAAAAAAAACTAAACACAAAAGTGGTGTCAAAGTTGGTGAGGAAGGGCTGGTTTTGGGGGGGGGGGGGGCAGAGGCCCCCGGTCCTGGGGGGTCCTGTCACAGCGAGGGCGGGTAGATCTCTTAGGCGCTGGGGCTACAGCTACAGACCGGCGTTCTGGTGCTTGTGGTAAATCTTTCGCCACACTTCCTGAATCTTATCGCACCACCTGTCCGCGTTCCCGCTGGGATCCATTAGATAGTACGTCCTGTGGGGCTGTAAGGAAGAGTCAGCGTTACAGCCCCATTTCTCTGTGTAACACGCAATTTGAAACATTTAAAAAACCAACCTTAAAAGCCAAAAGCAAAAGTTTACTTTTTTGCATTATGGTGTAAAAATCCATCATCAAGACATAGGAGGCATCCTCTGAACAAGTCTTTACCCCGAATGATTCATATCAGAAATCAAATAACCCACAGGATGCACAGCCATTTGCACAACACGCAGTCGATGGCTGTCGATTCTATGAATAATGCACAATAAACGAAACTTTTTTCCCCACTTGATTTGAAATTAAGTATTTGTCATTTGTAATGTACATTTCATGTACGATTTTAGTCATCAGTGGGAACTGTCTAAGAAAACTGCAGTGAATCAACTTTAGCCGACATCATTACAAGACGACTGACTCAACCAATGCAGAATGACCTATGTGTCAGTAGTGTTCCCACAGAGCCCCTATCCCCCACTCCCCCAGAAGCCAGTAACAGTGTGACGGATGTGCGTGGGGGCGGGGCCCGACACCAGGGTGAGGCCACTGTCATACGTTACCGTGTGAACAAAGAAGGTCTTGAAGTTCTTGGCCTCGGGGCGGAGCTCGGGGGACCAGGGGATCTCGCCTTTGAGGACCCGGTTGACCGGGTCCACGTAGTACAGGTGCGGCCCCTCGGTGAGCAGCAGCTGCCTCCGCCGCGCGAACAGCCCCTGGAGCAGACGCGGGCACAGCCTTTAAAAAACTAGAGCTGAATTTCACCTTAAACAAAACTAACCTGAATTAATGAGGAGAACAGGCCTGAACAGGCCTCTAGATGGACTGAATTGCCCATGATGAGAACAGGCCATTCAGCCCATCTAGAACTGAAGAACACCATGAGGAGAACAGGCCATTCAGCCCATCTAGAACTGAAGAACACAATGAGGAGAACAGGCCATTCAGCCCATCTAGAACTGAAGAACACAATGAGGAGAACAGGCCATTCAGCCCATCTAGAACTGAAGAACACCATGAGGAGAACAGGCCATTCAGCCCATCTAGAACTGAAGAACACCATGAGGAGAACAGGCCATTCAGCCCATCTAGAACTGAAGAACACAATGAGGAGAACAGGACATTCAGCCCATCTAGAACTGAAGAACACCATGAGGAGAACAGGCCATTCAGCCCATCTAGAACTGAAGAACACAACGAGGAGAACAGGCCATTCAGCCCATCTAGAACTGAAGAACACCATGAGGAGAGCAGGACATTCAGCCCATCTAGAACTAAAGAACACAATGAGGAGAACAGGCCATTCAGCCCATCTAGAACTGAAGAACACAATGAGGAGAACAGGCCATTCAGCCCATCTAGAACTGAAGAACACAATGAGGAGAACAGGCCATTCAGCCCATCTAGAACTGAAGAACACAATGAGAACAAGCCATTCAGCCCATCGAGAACATAGCCCCTTTGTACAAGCCCCTTAGTGGTTGGCACACCGGCCTGCTCAGATTGCTCAACTCAGACATTCATTGCTCCTGCAACCAAACTATAAGTGTAAGCAACAAACTTCATGTTTTAGCTTTATTAATACCAGATGCACTATAACGATGCTAAATACGGAGTTTCTAAGTGCCACAATTGTCGCGCATAGTCCATTTAACAGGCACCCACTCCGTGCAATCTCATCTGCAACTACAACCCCCTACGCATGACACACTGGACCATAGCGTCCACCTGGGATTTCAGAAAAATATTCTTTCGCAACTAAAAATTCATATTCCGTCACACCAACAAAATAAAGCCAACAATAGCCTGAATGTATGCCAATACAGTGGTGAAATAAAAAATAAAAAAACAGGAATTTTTGGGGAATTACACCATGTCATTCCACTATCAATATCTGCTACTGAACATGGAATAAATATAGAATCTTACCACTGGTTTTACAAGTAAAGGTGTCCCTTTCAAAATTCAGTGGTTATTTGTTGTATTGAACAGTCCAATTGAAAAACAAACACGCAAACAGAAAGCGGGGTAGGCATTTACAGCGGCCAATCGCAAAACCATTTTACGCTGCTGTACCTCCTTTCAGTTAATTCTGATTTGATTGATGCCACTTTAATCGCGTACAGGACACGTAACACGCTCGTACAAGCGCAAGCCTTCCAACGATTTATGGAATGTTTCAGTTGAATTTTATTACAAAGAGCGAGAGCTCTGCAAGTCTGCGTGAGCAGTTTCTTCAGCACAGCGTTGTGCACTCAACCGTAACATTACGCAATAATATACAAGCAGTCGTTGCGGTGTAATTGTTTTTTTCTGTCGGTTACCGAAAGATTTTACTAATTTCCCCAACCGATCAGCAAAGGAAAATTAAAATTCTTTGGGGAGTGGGTCAGAAAAACAGGAAGCACGAAGTCTAGCTAGGATACATACGAACATGTACTAATTACTGCTGGTAACATTTCAATAATTTACACTGTGCCATATTTTTGAAATTGCTATTCATTCACATTGGTCGTAAGCTAATGATGCTCAGCACATTTGCACTGGGGGATAATAATACCGAGACAATTGCATTTGACGACTCTGTGCGAATACTTCCTGAAATCTGTTCAGAAATGTATTTGCAGGGCTCTTATCCAAGCCTGACGGCTATGTGCTGTGCAGTGCCACGTCGGTGCTGTAAGGTGTTCTAGAAATACAATCTAAGACAAAAGGAGGCGCTTGGCAAAGCTGTGTCAAAGACCTCCTGCGTGCTGATTGGGCGGGCAGGTCAGCCGCTGCTTGGGATTGGTCGGCCTTAGTGCCTTTATCACCTGATGAGCTCTCGGTCCTCACACAGTATTTAGGACAGTCTATGATTGGGGTGCCAGGAGTGCCTTAGGTGCATGTGTCTATGATGCATAAAACAAGACAGCACTCTGAATAGTCAGAAATACCCCCATGTGCATTATGGTCCTGATTGTGCTTAATTTCTGTATATATGCAAAATGCAACACAAAACTGCTTACAATGACCTTAAAAACTAAAATGGGTAAACGCACACAGAAGCATTCATTTTGCAAACAGCAGTGATTCAAAGCACATCATTTTGAGTAAGTGATGGCAATTCATCGGATTTAAGCCTACCTTCCTTTTGTCCACCGGCCCCATCTTCAGTATCAAATTATTCTCTACAAATTGGTGCCTTAATAAATGAAAAGAAATGACAAAGAAATTAGGCAAAATCTGAAGTAAATTGGACAAATGTAACAATTTTACAATTTATTTTATATGTATATGTGTGTGTGTGTGTGTGTGTGTGTGTGTGAGACATTCCCAGGTTTCACATGTAGACCGAGGTGTTGTTAGGGTCAAAGCTTTACACAGGGATGAAAAAACCAAGCGCACGTTTGCGTAAATAAATCAGTGGAGACAGAGCCACTCTACAACCATAAATGGGGCCAACCAACCCTGTTAGCTGAGTTAATGTTATGGTCATTACAGAGATAATGACAACGATCAATTAAGCATGTGACGCCTGATAGGACTTCTCACAAAAACATGTTTTGGCTCCCGCCTTCCTGTCCCCATGACAGTGGGATGGGGGCAGGGCTAAGGAGGGGGCGAGGCTGGGGGCGGGGCTCTACCAGGGGTTCCTGCTGGTCTGTTTCTCCAGCAGCAGTAGCTTCTCCTCGTTGGAGAACTGCAGGTCCAGCTCGAAGGCGTTGTTGTCCAGGTCGTGGACGTACTGCTCGATGTTGCTGCGGGACCTCTGCGGGGGGGCGTTGTCGGGCACGGACAGCGAGTGGGAGGAGCCGGACTGCTCCACCTGCAGGCTGCTGAACTGGCTGAGGAGGTCGTCGTACTGCGGAGGCAGGGAGAGCGACAGGCGTTTCAGAGAGGACCGTCAACCCCACCCAAATACCTGCTTCACCCAAATATCTGCTCCACCCAAACACCTGCCCCATCCAAATACCCGCTCCACCCAAATATCTGCTCCACCCAAATACCTGCTCCACCCAAATATCTGCTCCATCCAAATACCCGCTCCACCCAAATATCTGCTCCACCCAAATATCTGCTCCATCCAAATACCTGCTCCACCCAAATATCTGCTCCATCCAAATACCCACTCCATCCAAATACCCACTCCACCCAAATACCCACTCCACCCAAATACCTGCTCCGCCCAAATACCCTCTCTGCCAAAATACCCTCTCTGCCAAAATACCCGCTCCACCCAAATGTGTCACACGACCTAACGGCCGACGCCCCGCCCCGCTCACATGGCCGTAGCAGTCCTCCTCGTCCTCGGACATGGCGGGCAGGTAGGGGGTGAGGCTGGGGGGCGTCTGCAGGTGCAGGTTCTCCCACGAGATGCTCTCGAAGAAGGGGTGCCCCCTCAGGGGGTTGTACCCGCCCATCTCGTCGCAGCCAATCCGCTTCGAGGGGTTCAAAGACTGAAGGAGAGGCAAGCGAACCGTCAGAAACTCGGCTATCTCCAGCCCCACGCGAGCACAGAAAACGCTGAAAAATTATCCCAGACGTTTTCACAGGGACAGTCTACAGTTCTGAGCCCAGGCATTAGCGTGTCCAGTAAAGTTAGCGAATGTTCATGTTTATCAGCAGTCCCTGGGCCAGTCTGCACACTATACTGCAGCAAGGTATTTAACCGGCATTGGTTCAGTATGTGTTGTTGGGGAACAGACATCTTTGTGTATTCTGCGTTTGGGAAGATTCCGCTGGGTCCCGGGGAGGGGGTGGGGGGTGGGGAGGGGGCGAGCCTTCCAACCCTTCCAACCCTGATGGCAAGGACCCCACCAAGTGTTATTATCCTCTGAGTCTGCCCTTCGAGTTGCAGGTATTCCACCACTCCCGGGCCAAACGGTGCCCATCACCTGAAGACACCACCAAGGCGGCTGACACCTGGCTCCGAACTTCACTGATGCTGACACCTGGCTGCTTCATATTAAATAGTTTTCCAAGGGTTAGACCCGACATGGAGCACAATAATCTCAGTCTACCCTTACAGCCCCTGGGGGCTCTCTCTCTCTACGTGTCTCCATTCAGACACATACTTCCAGGACAAGATGTGCACCAACGCGACATAGGGGCGACGTAGCTCAAGAGGTAAGAGCGGTTGTCTGGCAGTCGGAGGGTTGCTGGTTCGATCCCCCACCCTGGGCATGTCGAAGTGTCCCTGAGCAAGACACCTAACCCCTAATTGTTCTGGTGAATGCGAGGCATCAATTGTAAAGCGCTTTGGATAAAAGCGCTATATAAATGCAGTCCGTTTACCATTTACCATTACCAACGTGGCAGGCGGCAGTTGGATCTGGATGATGGCCTCACAAAAGGACATTTTAATGTTGTACATTTTTGGTGTTCTGTTGTAATGTTGTACATTTTATTGTTGTTTTGTTGTAATGTTGTATATAGTCTAAATGTGACAGGGAGCCACTGGGTCCATCGCGAATGGCACAATATTGGTGACAAAAGAGGACTACTTTCTAACCAAACTACTCAATGCCTAACATTTCCGACTGCACTAATCCAACTGACACCTCTATCATCTCTATTCTAATCACTCCTGATGTCACCACTAAACATCTCTGCTCCAGCACTTGATAGCTGGGTGTTAAACCCTAATAACAAAATGCAGCTAAAAGGCAACAAATGTGACCCAATGGCTAGAAGGTAGAATTTGTGTATATTGTCACATTGTAAGTAGAGGTGCCTGTACCTGGTAATAGGCCTTGTAGGATTCTTTCTTTTGTTTTCTTTTACTCTTACATTATTCAGCCGGCCTTACTCTTATCAGTGGGTTCTCATATATCATGCTTACTACACTTTTAGAATATTGGTCAACCTCTCTTACTGTCTGCCCAGTGCCAGCCAGCAGCAGATGGGTTTCCCCTTTGCGAGCTGGGTTCTGCTCAAGGTTTCCTCATATTAAAATCTGGGAGTTTTTCCTTGCCACGGTTGCCATAGGCGTGCCACAAGGGGATTTTAGGCCTGGGTTCTATATGTGGGAGGTGTAACTGACCAATTGACAATACTGTTATAATTTCCTGTAAGCCAACCAAGTTGACCTCACCATATGCTTTATGTTGGGTCAAAAAGGAGGGACTGTTGGGAAACAGACATTTTTGTGTATTCTGCGTTTGGGAAGTTTATGCTGGGTCCCGGGGGGGTCAGGGGGCGAGCCCCCTGTTGCATTTCAATTTCAATATGAATGGAACCTGTTTTAATAGATAGCATGGGTTTGATGGTCCAATCGGAAGGAAGCACAGCCTCTTATCACCAATCAGAGGCAGCGCTCCAGTTCTGACATTATGCGAAACGTACCCACTGAAAACTGTATAAATCCAATTACCCACTGGTACCTTTTTTTTTTACTTTCTCGTTGAGTTGTTTCCGTAGCCGGCTTAGTAATAAATCTTCCTGTTTTTACTACGAACTTCTGATCTGCTTCTTCCTGGGATAACGGTCATTTTACTTGTTTTCGGTAACATCTTGAATAACCAACAATGTATAAATGGACGCTACGTAGATGCTATGTAAAAAGTTGTGTAAGTCGCTCTGGATAAGAGCGTCTGCTAAATGCCTGTAATGTAACGTAACGTGATGAAAAGATAAACACACAAAGTCACAAAGACTTGTAATAATAATGAGAAATGGGAGGGACTTACTAACAGCTGCTCAACGAGATCCTTCGCTTTTGGGAAGAACTTCTCCGGAAATTCGTATTCGAGCTTTATGATCTTCTGGAATATTAGGTACTCGTTTCTGGCGACAGAGAGACATTTGAAAGGGATCAAAACCGAACCTCACTCGTGACCTTCCGCTTGTAACGATTCAGCCTTTCCTATTCGCCCTCCCCTCAAACGGCCGTGGGGGGGGGGGGCTGAGGACCGGAGGTGGTGGGCGGGCACGGCCAGCACGTGCCAGTCTGCCAGGGGGGCTCCCCTGTTATTTTGCCAGGTGGTGGCCCGGTCATGTGACCAGGCTTCTGTAGTTCCCCGGGCATGCTCTACGCGAACACGTCACACGCGCCTCCGCTATCGTTTCCGGGTCATTTCACACAGTCCTTTTAAAAAAAATAAATAATAAGAAGAAATTATTTTTAGACCGTCCTTCTAGACTTTGGTTTCACTGAACAGGAAACCAGCAGGGGCGCCGCTCTGTCCGTTTCCGCGGTTACCCGCGCCCCAAGCCCGCAGCCTCCTGGCCCGCGTCTACAGGCTGCTCCGCGCTGACATCACGTCGCAGCTGAAACTGCAGATCGACCGCGTTCACCGAGGCCGGGAGGAAACTCACACGCGAGAAGAGAATTCGCGAAAAACCGAAGGGCACTCACCCGGCTCTGAATGGGGGGAGTCCTGCCACCAGCTGGTAGATTATACAGCCCAGGGCCCACAGGTCTGAGCTGAAGCACAAGACGACGAATTAAGAGTTTATTCCGAGTTTAACTCCAAAAAACGACGGAGGGAACGTTCTAGAAAACGGAATGCCGCCGTACCTTTTGCAAGCGGACTTCTCCGTCAGCAGCTCCGGGGAGACGTACTGCGCGGTCCCGACGAACGAGTTCGCTCGCGCTGCGGAGGAAAGAACAGCCAGAGTCAGGAAAAAAAAAAAAAACAAAGACCTGAACTGCCAGAGACAAGATGCTCCACTTGTAGAGAGAACGGGACGTCTGAGCCGCTACAGTCCAATGGGCTGCACACGGGCCTAAAAATGCACCAACGCTGTGCTCCATGGAGGACTTTGGAGTAGCACACTGAAAAGTAGCGTAACACATAAAAAACAACCTCAAAATCACAAGAGCAAGAAAAAGAAAATTGCGTACCTTGCTTGCTGTCCGGACACAACTGCTTTGCGGTCCCGAAGTCCGTTATTTGAATGTGCATCTCTTCATTCAGTAAAATATTCTCTGGTTTCAGGTCCCTGAGAGGAGGAAAAAAAAAAAAACTCACAACTATTAAAATGAGGAAGTACGCAAGGATTCGGAGAAACGCACCACATTAGCATGGGCCCGATTCACAAACCAATGTTTGTTGCTTTTGAGCGATATTTAACACAATTTCCAGTAGAATGAAATAAAAAGCAGGATTATGAACGGCAGCAGGTCTGACAGACGCCACGCGGCAGCCTCGACGCTCTGTACGCTTGCCTGTGTATAATCCCCTTGGCGTGCAGATACTCCAGCGCGCAGACGATCTCCGCCGAGTAGAACCTGGTGCACGTCTCGTCGAACGAGCCTATTTTGCGGATGTACCTGAGCAGCTCCCCGCTCTTGGCGTAACTCAAGCCGAAGTCTGAGAGCACGGGGGTTAAGGAACGTTCCGACGACCCGAACGCAGAATTGCGGCGAGGGTTCGCGTCCAGCCCCCCCCCCCGAAAGGAAAGGAAAGGATACACAGCTTCTCCTCGTCGTGGAAGGTGAAGTAGAGCTTGACGAAGAAGGGATGGTCCAGGTGCGACATGACGTCGCGCTCCCTCTTGACGTACTGGGCCTTGTTCTCCTTGATGATGTGCCGCTTCTCCAGGATTTTGACTGAAAGGAGAAACGGCAGGGTGAGAGGGCGGCCGAGTGGCGTGACGGGTAAGGAGCTGGTCTTGTAACCTAAAGGCTGCGGGTTCGATACCCAAGTAGGACACTGCCGTCGTACCCTTGAGCAAGGTGCTTAACCCGAAGAGAGTGTTACAGTGATGACGTCTTTTTGTAGGCCAACCTGGACGTTTCTTCCACTGTGGGTTCCCTCGGCAGATTTCTAATGCTTTTCTCCCCATGGGGATTTCGTTTTCTGCCTAAAATAAGGTCTGTGGTGAACGTAAGCCTAAGAGAGTTTCACGTTTGTTCTATGAGATAAATTAAACCCATTAATATCTCAACCGTGAATTTCAAAGCCGTTACTTGCTTTAAAAAAGTAAGCTGCTAACGAGTTGAAGCTACCGTGAAACTATCTTTGGCTTACGTTCACCACAGACCTTATTTTCGGCAGAAAAAGCAATCCCTCCGGGAAAAAAAACATTGGGAATCTGAACGAGGGAAGCCATGGCTCAAAAATGAGAACTTACTTCCGGGTTTTAGGACTACAAACTGTAACACTCTATTGCTTCAGTATATATCCAGCTGTATAAATGGATGCGATGTAAAAGCTATGTAAAAAAAAAAGTTGTGTAAGTCGCTCTGGATAAGAGCAGGAACTCCATCGCCCGGAGACTTCCGGAACAGCCTGTGACATTCTGCACAGAGCACAGGCTTCGAAACAGCTGTTCCGAAGTTTAAACGTGGCGTGTCCTCACTTTCATATGGATGGTCACACTTCAGGCCAATCGTTTAACAAAGCGCATGTCCACGTCATCATTCTACTGACACCGGTATCTCGCATCGCAGCACGGCACTAGCATCTTCGTTAGGTCCGTCTACGCTAACGTTTAAGCGCAAAGGGCTTACTTGCATACTCCTTTGATGTCGACTGTTCTCTCGCCAGGACAACCTGTGAGGGGGGGAAAAAAAAACAAAAAAAAAAAAAAACTGTCCATTAGAAGAAAAGCCAAACAAAAAAAATTACTCTTGCCTGTCCCACCCCAAGACTGGAAAAACCCAGAACAATCGCACTAGCGAGTACCGCTAAGTCATTTATCAGGCGAAACAAACCAAAACCGAAGGGAGGAGCGGTGTGGTTCACCTTCACGCCGAAAGAAAGGTTACCGAGGAAGCGCTAGCAGTTAAAGTTACCTGGACACACGGCTGTGTTCACAGCCTCCAGCTGAATAAACTACAGCGGTTTTATGGCGGGGGGGGGGGCACAGCCCCGCTCACCGTAGAGAAGGAGCCTTCTCCGAGGATCTTGCCGAACTTGAAGTCCTCGGGCCTCTTCTTGCGGGGGGGCTGGGGGTTCGTGATTACGGGTGCCGGGTCCATTCGACACCGAGCGGGTCTCCCTTTTACTGCTGCGACACGAGGAAATAAAAAAGCATCGATGCTCACGTGCACAGCACCAACACAGCTTTCAATGCCTCCCGATCGCTTATAGCTCATCGAAAGTACGCAGTATACACTGGATAGCACACAGTGGTTTTGAGTCACACTGGTTTGCAGCTGTCATGTGGCGTGGCTCGACTGCTTTTTCTCTAAAGCATCCCACCTACAGATGGCAGTTGTACACCCCTTACTGTTAAGCAGAAAAGCCCACAGACCACTATTACTTACTACTGACCCGAAACGCCCACAGCCAACACAAAAACAGCACTGCCCGAAACCAACCGGTTCTGACGCAGCGCAGACAGAAAGTGGGGGGGGGAGGGCAGGTACTTTCCACACACCTGCTACACGTACCGCGGGTCCAACACAGATATGCTCCCGACCACGGAGCCCCACATCCCAACCCTGTTACGCACGAGCGCACCCGCAGACCACGCCATGCCGGGTCTGGGTCGACCCGTTAACCAGCACCGGGCCGAGCCCCAGCGGACGAGCGAGGCCCCCCCCCCCACTGTGGAACGCTCTCCCCCAGCCCACAGAACGAGCCGAGCGCCCCCCAGAAGCAAGGCCAATGCCTGCAGGAGAGCCGACTCGGCATACGGTCTGCCGGGACCCCTTATCGCCAGGGAACACAGTCCCACCACGACAGGACTGCACAGGCGGGAGCAAACAGAGGGGCGCTACTCGCTGCTGCTGGGTTATACCGCTCCAACGCTACTCACTGCTGCTGGGTCATACCGCTCCAACGCTACTCACTGCTGCTGGGTCATACCGCTCCAACGCTACTCACTGCTGCTGGGTCATACCGCTCCAACGCTATTCACTGCTGCTGGGTCATACCGCTCCAACGCTACTCACTGCTGCTGGGTCATACCGCTCCAACGCTACTCACTGCTGCTGGGTCATACCGCTCCAATGCTACTCACTGCTGCTGGGTCATACCGCTCCAACGCTACTCACTGCTGCTGGGTCATACCGCTCCAACGCTATTCACTGCTGCTGGGTCATACTGCTCCAACGCTACTCACTGCTGCTGGGTCATACTGCTCCAACGCTACTCACTGCTGCTGGGTCATACTGCTCCAACGCTACTCACTGCTACTGGGTCATACTGCTCCAACGCTACTCACTGCTGCTGGGTCATACTGCTCCAACTCTAGGTAAAAACAAGACAAACTCAGCCTTCTATTTTTAATGTATAAGGCTGCTTCACAAACACACCACAGGCTAATCTAACAGACAGGTAAAACACCTTAATTAGGGCAATCCTGAATGTCAATCTAACTACTACTCCCTTTGGCTACAAAAGCAAAAGCTTAGTAGCATTACAGGCCAGACTTCACCAATACAGACAACTATAATGTAACTTACACAAACATAGGAGGAAGAAGCATGATAGACAAAAATGGTAATAGAGGAAGAGGAAGAGACAGAGACAGAGACAGAAAGAGAAAGAAGTGTGACATTTGTTTTTGCTGTTAATAAGCCTTATTAAGGTCACTTCAGCACAACAGGGGCCCGGTAATGTTATTATTGGCCGGGTCGCTAGACAGCGTGCACACACGATCAGTACTGTGAACTTACAACTTACTTCGGTAGCTAAAAGCTAACAAACAGTGTACAACCCCTGCAGTTATCGCATGTAACTTAACATTTAGCTACAATGCTAGTTTGTATCCAGAAAGATATCCCTTAAAGTTTTACCTGGATGTGTGGTCATAGGACGAGATCACAGGTCCCTCGCTACGGTTAGCCCGCTAAACTCATAAACCCATTTCCCCAACTTAGTCGGCTAGCTAATTAAGTAGCCGGCTTGCTAACACCACGCTATCGGTATTCAGTTTATCCCAAGCTGTCAGGATAGCTACACTATGCTGACTGAATGAATCATAGACTGGGACGAGCACTAGATTAAGTAAACTTTTTCCTCTAGCAGGCAGCTTGTATTGTGTCGCTGCGTTAGCCTGCCAGCTAATCCGGCTACCTAGCTTTTCTTCTTCTACTTCAGTGTAGCTAGTTAGCTAAATAAACCAATGTAGCAGCTATGCAATGCTAGTCTCATACCTGAATTTAGAGCCTTTCGGACGTTTGTTCTAACAGCTGCCATAATACGTCTTTGCTTGACTAACCGCTTCGAATTACGACTGAGGCAACAATACCAATACTCACAATTTAACTAGTAGTCCTTGCCATGGAGGTTTTCCGCCAATATTTATTTGGATTTGATCATCACAGAACCGCCAGTAATGGCTGCCGCTGCACCTTCATCTTCTGGCCGTGATGTCATTCCACAATAACGTTACGCACTTCCATTGGCCTTCGCCAATCACGGCACACCCCCATTGGCCTTCTCTGCTATCAATTAAGAAGATGGTAATCCGTGGCCAGCGCGGGTTTGTGTTGTGTTGTGTTTCTCTTCAAAAATAATGCGCACTCTTCTCTGATTGGTGCAGACTGCCATTTGACACCTGCGGGCCAATTATAAACAAGGATGTGCGTTGCAAATAAATAAAAAAAGAAACAGGCCGGCGCTTCAATGGCGTCGAAATTCTGCAGTCACCTGTGTTGTCACCCTCTGTGGCTAATGTTTTGCAGTGCATATATCCCAGGCAACTGTGTTTCAGTCGCGCATGACGCTGCATATTCCCGCACAGTTCCAGCTGAGCCTACCAGTTTTTTCTAATTACATTATTAATAATTAAGTTATCAGTGACAATAAGCCAACGTTAAAATATGTAAAGGTAGGCAACATACAACTTCGCAATATATCACACCGTTGCAGCATGTAACCAGGGAACTGATCAAAATTTCAGTCTCTTTAACCAAACGTCCAAGACAACAGAAATAAATTTTTAATTATTCTGAATGATCACACCAAAATATGATTCACATTGTATTTGCACATATTACATAGGCCTAATTTATTTTAAGTGATAATTAGATCACTGTTTATTATTATTATTATTCTTATTATTATTATTATTATTATTATTATTATTATTATTATTCTAAACCATATCTTACTTGAAGCATGTATGTCGACTGTGGAACCCGATCTTTTTTCGCCTATCATTAGTGGTGTTTGCTTACTATGTGAGAGATTTTTTTTGAGTCACTTAGGCCGAAAGCGTCTCCCAGATGACTAAATTGTACATTTCAGTTTAGAGATAAAATTCTAGATGCCAAACATGTTTTTTAACCTCGCGAAAGAACTGTCCTGATGCATTATAATGGTTCTCTTTCTCCGCCAGAGGGCGATACAATAGCAACGTTAAATAATGATTCTGCTACTGAACAGGTCTGCCGCAAAGACATCCGAAAGTGTTTTTTCATTTTGAGGGTATTTCAGCGGAAACGTCATTGCTTCATTATTTTCCTTAACAGTAGTCCAACGCATTTAAACGAAAATTACGATCAAAATTGCATAATGAATTCATTGAATTCATTCATTATTTTTAAATGACTGAATTCAAGCAGGACTCCTCAACTAGACAAACGTAAAATTAAGTTGCACAATTTGTAGGCGACATTACGCAGCTTGCAGATTAAAGCGTAAATAGAAACACTTATTTATTTAATTGTTTATGTGTTTCTTTGTTTTGCACTTGAATTTGTTCAAACCCATTTAAGGTCTTACTTGCGCTGCTGAGAAAAATAATTAAAGTATACATGTTTTCTTTAATTATCTATTATATATAAAATGAATTTTATAAATACAGTATCATTAAATATAAGCTGAATAAATAAATTACAGTGTATGTATGTAGGTAAGTTACCTAATTATAGGTCTGCCCTGAAAACGTCAATGATGTCGAATAAATATAAATAAATATAATTTTCAAATTGTTTACATTTGTAACCTAGTTGGCTAGGATATTAGATGAGATTTTACATTGTATGTGCCCTCAGAATGATGTTTGCCACACGGTACCTTGGTAACTTTGTATGAAAGGAAATCTGGTTGGTAGACAGGTTCAATGTATTGACACTTCTGTATGACACAATATATGGAATTGCCAGTATACTGTACAGCATAGAAAGCACAGAAAAGTTAATACAGGTATCAACACCAACAATAGCTCTTATCTCGCTGACAGTTGCTTATGAAATGCCCACTGTTGCTCACCGTTGCTTAGCTAGTGATAATGCATGCAAGCCAGGTAAACTACATGGCCTACAATTAAGTTCACCTGGCTTTAATTTTAAATAAACCAAGTTAATAATGCATTTAATTTATTCATGAATTTATTTTTTACATGTACCCTGTTAGAGTTGAATTAACGTGGACATTTTACTGTGGAGATGGAATGTAGTTAAAGTGGAAGGTGTATTCTTTTATTTTAAGTGATCTATGATGATTGATTACAACAGACTTATGAGGAACAAAAAATAACAATATACTGAATTATAAAAACTGAATTCAAACAGTTCATAACAGGATGACAAGAGGCCAAATACTACTACAAAATAATACATTCTACCTTTTAGAGAGATCACAAGCAATCAGTGAATACAAGTTAAAGACCACATTGTGTGATCAACTCCCATTTGCAGGTGTGCACTTGTTCATTGCATGGCAGTTTAGTTGATGGTACTGAAATAATTACATGCCTTACAACCCTGTGTTTCTGTGATTCAAATGTTCACCACAGATTCATACCGACAGGATATTCAATTTTGTCTGAAATCCAAACTCATTAAAAAATGGTTTAGCTGCTACTAGAAGACTAAATGAATGAGAGTGGAAGAGTGAGAGCAGTATTAAGGATGTGGTTTTACACCGAGTTCACTTTGAAACCTGCATTTATTGTCATGCAAGCTTTCAGTGGGAGGCTTTGCTTCAGAGTGTTTCCTGGACACACACTTCTGTTCCTCAGCACACCCTGTGTGGGCCAGGGGGGTGTATGCGCAGCTGTAGCAGACAGTGGGCCAGGGGGGTGTATGCGCAGCTGTAGCAGACAGTGTGCAAGGGGGGTGTATGCACAGCTGTAGCAGACAGTGTGCCAGGGGGGTGTATGCGCAGCTGAAGCAAAAGCCTATACCAATGGGTCAGCACCCAGCCAGATACAAAGGTCAATCCACTGTGATTTTCTTACAGAGGTAATGCAAGCAGGATCTATACTGATCTATACTGTTTTGCCATGATTGTGTCTTTATTTGATTGCTTGGTGTTTTGCTTTGATCTTTTCATATATCAGGGGAAGTGTGCAATGGTTCAGGGAGACTCATCAACACGGCCTCTTACACATTACATGTGTATAGCCATTTTACCACTCACATTTTGCAGTATTGTACATTATTACTGAACGCACTGAACAATAAACTGTGTTCATTTTAATCTGGCATTCCTCATTGACTCTTAACACTGCACACCTAGAAGTTTAAGGTCCTAACATACACATAGAACTCAGGACATCTGCACCCCATAGTCACTTGCCTATAGACTAGTGTTGTAGCAGGATACACAATTGTATTTTTGCAGGCTACACAAGCCAGAGACATGTCCGCATCTACCCAGCCAGACAGCAAGTCGTAAAAAGCCACACTACTGGCGGACAGCAGCCTCCTCCGTCTATGCATAACATAGCACAGAGGAAAGGTTAAAATACTATTTTGGAGTCAGTTAACTGAAATAACATTAAATGAATCCTGCTCCAGTAGCACCGGTTAAGACTACATGCACTCAGATACTTCCACTGTTTGGTTAGTGGAGGGGTTTCTTACAGTCGGTGACCTCGACATGCTAAATTTGGTTTCTTGCTGTTGGTGTCTTTGACGCACTGTCTGGTGTATCTGAGGGGTTTCTTACACATGCACACACACACGCACACATGCATACAACCACACACACACACACACACATGCACACACACACTTACACACACGCACACAAACATGCACACACACACACTCACACAAGCACACAAAAGCACACACACTCACAGCCACTCACACCCACGCACACACACTCACACACACACGCAGTCGGAAACAACTGTCGTCAGCTCTCGACATCGTCCACCTCTGCTTGAGGGCCAAGTGCATTGTGGGAGCTCCCTGAGCCATGGTCCTTGTCCACCCCGGTGCTGGTGGGTCTGAGCGCGGCCCCGGGGACGAGCTCGTTGTGGGGGCCAGAGAGGGTGCAGTAGTCCTGGTGGGCACACAGTCCCTTGGGCAGGGCGGTCAGAGGTTCCCGGGGCCAGCAGCTGTCCAGGCTAAGTATGAGGTTTTTGGGCTCCCCGTCCAGGTCAGGAGTGGGGTTCTCGGGCCCCCAGTCGAGGTTGGGCATGAGGTTCTCGGGCTCCCAGTCCAGACCGGGCGTGGGGTCCTCGGCCTCCCATTCCCCTTCACCGGCCAACACCAGGCCCAGCGACCGAGAGCCGAAGATCTCCGCTAGGCCGACCTCGATCAGGGACATGGAGAGGGGCGTGTCGGGGCGGTCCCCTTGGGCGGGGCAGGGGGCGGGGCCACCCGCGCACCAGACCTCGTTGCCGGCGGTGACGTAGGGAGCGGGACACGGCGCGGGGCACCAGGCGGGGCTCGGCGGGCGGGTCTCCTCCCCCCTCAGGGGCCACGCCTCCGTCACCGTCTCGATCTTCTCCACCTCCTCCATTTTGAGCGGCTCCCCCAGACCGCCCTGGGACAGCAGCCAGCTCTAGGGTCGTAAGGAAGGCAGGTTTTAAACTGAGCCGGGAAACGCTTCCGGAGGGCTGCATGAACATGCATGTACGCGCACATGAGGAACGGAGAGTGAACTTTACCCGGAAATTTCCTTTGTAGCTCTTGAAGAGAGGCTGAAAATATGGAGCAGGCGTTGGGATGACGGGCCAGACTTTTACCTTTAACCTGCAACACATCGGAAAAGCGAACTGCAGTCACACACGCGCATTTCAGTAAGTCTGAACACACACACACACACACACACACACACTGATCACAGAAAATCCATACACTCATACGCGCACTCAGAGAATAGAGCAAAATCGACGATTACCTGGCAGTCGGAGTGAAGACGAAGCAGAGCAGGATCCCGGCTACGACACACACGGGCAAGACTATATTCCAGAGAAACCTGAGCGCTCCCAACCCTCTCACTTTCCAGCACATGCACACAAACAACACACAAATAGAACAACCGTATTTGTCCCCGATATGTTTTCAAACGCTTTTCCCCTGACAAATGTAGTATCCCCTTTTTTTAAGAAACACAAATTCAGCATGTATTGAGTCAGCAAACAGACATGCAGGTCTGCTAATGGGCCCATTGAGTCAGAAGTCCAGTAGAGGAAAGCAGGACGGAAAGGTTTTTACTTGGGATGGCCTTTGTCCTCCAGTGCACCGGGGGGCTCCACTCACTCCACTGCCCTTGGTAACCTGGACCCGGACGAGATGACACAACTGCAGTGTACTGAGTGTCTGTTTCTAGATGGACGTCATCAATATGCTGTGTTTTCCCCAGAGGATGGACTACAGTTCCCTAGGGCCAAACAGAAAAATAATACTGCGCAGTGAATGGCTGCATAGGGATCCATTCAATTTGAATTCAGTCACTCTCACAAACAGAAAAATCTAAAACAAAAACCAAAAACTAACAAAACAAAAAAAAGAATGAATTTTCAGGTAATTAAAAGAACAGCACTTTACTGAACTGTCCTCAACCGAAATGGGATTGATCCCGAGCACGGCATAAAAAAAGAAGAATATATCGATTCCGTCTTCAGGTTTTAAGAGAGACAACACAATATGCCATACCTCATCTGGGGATCCAGACCTGTGGTACAACAGCTGGTAGTGCAAATTATTTTCGAATGATCCATACGGATGGCTCTCGTAATTACTACTCCACGTGAACAGGTAGCCGCTGGAATTCCTGGCAGCAGTCAAATTGCCTGGGGCCTCTGGTTTTACTGCGGAAGAGCAATCGGTCAGAGCCGGCGATTCAGTGCAATTTGTTGAGAGAGAGAAAATTCCCACTATTTTTAATTTGTCGTGTAATTCATTCACAATATCTTAAAAACCACAGCCACGGTAATAGCATTACTAATGAGACAGTCACTTTAAACATATTGATTTTACTCCTTTCAGTAGCTTAACAGAATTATTAATAATAATTAAAAAAAAAACATTTATTGAGCAAAGACACAATTTGGCCCGAACAGGACATGGAGCTCACTGTTACATGCGGGTTGGAATGTGGAATTCATTGACACGCTGGTTTGATATCCACTCATTTTTGAATGGAGAGTCACTTTGAAAGAATCGTGAGACATGAACGATTCCCTTTCTTCCATTTCGGGCTCGAAAGAGCAGTTTAAGTGCTCCCCGACATTCGCCAGGCGGCACTCGAGCTGTGGGAAGCTGCGGAAAGGCAGAACACAACGACGAATGAGGGATAGGGATAGACGGCACATAGCGAATCACGCGTGAGAGGTACTGTAAGACGCCCCCGGTCAGGCGAAACAAGCATGCTGTCTGTTAAATGCTAGGCTGTGTGACGCAAAACAAAAAAATGGTCTTACACTTTATGCGATACGTTTATATTTTAGGATTTTTTTTCCAGAGCATTCTACGTGGCTTACAGCCCTTACACAATCCATTTAGACAGCTGGATATTTTACTGAAGCAATTCGGGGTAAGCAGGCTGCTCACGCCTACAGTGGGTTTGATGCCCCAGCTGGGAATTCAAACCGACAACCTAAAGGTTGTGAATCCAGTTTCCTAACCACTGTGCTTCTGCATGAAGGTTCAGACAATGGTTTAAACGAATCGCTGCGTGTGGCGATTGTTTGTTCATTGTTTGCCTGCGTAAATGAGTCACACAATTTGCCGATAATGAGCAAAAAGGCATACTTGTTTAGTTCAATGTGGGTTGTTTGCCTCTTGTGTGGCTTAAAGATTAGGACTGTATTGGATTAGAATGCTCCGCGACCATTCGCCATCTCTCTCAGAGGAGGAACCGTATTTGTATAAAAGCTTTCACCCCTTAAATGGAGCATGACTGATCATTTGGGAAGGACAGAGAATGACACTCACCTCTCATCATCGCAGTGTTGGAATTCCAGCCAATAGGATGGAGCCTTATTGAGAGGTTGTGCAGTGGTGTTCCACACACAGCTTATCCTGAGCCAGTAATTGGTCACACAAGTGAGCCCGTTGTCCGAAGCTGAAATCACACACAGTTATGAGCGTCTTACTAACAGCTCTTTTTCGAAACGACACTTTCACACAACAACACTTTCACAGTTTCACACTGAGAAAATTACTGAAGAAGCATAAGCAACCCAGATGATGTTACCACATACATTTTACTTCACTTTTTAAAAAATGCATGAAAATTTAAGAAAAATAAAATACTGGAACATTTAAAAAGTGGAATAGCAGAATGTTTAGGGAAGTCAAATTCTGGAATATTTAGAAAACTGCAGCACTGGAACATTTTGGAAAGTGGAACATTGGAATATTTAGGAAAGTGGAACACCGGAATATTTAGGAAAGCGGAAGAATGGAATATTTAGCAAAGCAGAACACAGGGAAGCGGAACACTGGAATATTTAGTAAAGTGGAACACTGAAATATTTAGGAAAATGGAACACTGCAACATTTAGGAAAGCGAAATGCTGGAATATTTAGGAAAGCGGAACACTGGAATATTTAGAAAAGTGGAACACTGGAATATTTAGGAAAATGGAACACTGGAATATTTAGGAAAGCGAAATGCTGGAATATTTAGGAAAGCAGAATGCTGGAATATTTAGGAAAGCGGAACACTGGAATATTTAGGAAAGCAGAAAGCTGGAATATTTAGGAAAGCGGAACGCTGGAATATTTAGGAAAGCGGAACACTGGAATATTTGGGAAAGTGGAACACCGTGTTTACCTCCAGTGGTTTCTTGGCAGGCCTGAAGGAAGGCAGTGCCATCACAGCCTGCCCACAGAATGGCCAATAACAGCGTCACCTTTCTGGTGCTCTGCAGGAATAGCCATGGGAAAGTGCTCTGTATTTTTTTCCCCCAATGTTGTGACACATACAGTATGTTGCTTTCACAATCTGCCCCAATATATAAGCACGAACATTACATAACATTACATTTATTTAGCAGACGCTTTTATCCAAAGGAACGTACAAAAGTGTATATCAAGGTCATTGGAACAGCTACAAAACACAGGTTTGATAAGGTACAATACTCGTTTTGTACAGTTATTCATAAGAACGCAGTCACAGTCCCGTTCTGACCTAACCTATGACAAGTCAAACTAGGGGGGAACAGAACAGTACTACTGAAAACACATTCAGGGTTGCTGTATAAGAATCTGGGCGAATGCTTAAGCCTGAATAATACTCTATCAGCAGGATGGACCCTGATATGGCTCAGAGTCCTGTTTGTGTGAAACAGAACACAGACTCATGCAATGTGTCTGGAAATGCCTGTGCGGGTCCATTAAATTGTCTGGTCAGACATTGAAAGCTTGCATCTATTATCCAATCAGCGTGAAGGTGGAAGACACAGCTCTGACTGGCACTGCAGTCTGTTCTCAAGACTGGAGGCACAAAGGAATAAATCAGCAGGATTACATTAGGCTTCAGGTGTGATGTTAATCGGTGTATTCAATTGATCACTTACTGAGAGGGTCCACAGGATCCGGCTCTGCATGCTGTAAGGCCTGCAGAAAGACACCCCATTTCAGGGAAACACAAAATTAACTGTGTCCATTTTCCATTCGTAAAGAGCACGCAAACCACACCATACACTGTAAATTCTTCAGTGCTAATTCAACACGAATAACAAAAATGCTAATAGGGTTTTTATTCGTTTTTGACACTAATAGAGTGCATTTGATCCATCTTTGACCATATGTCATATGTCAGAGTGATTGTTTACATTCCAGTTCTTACTAAACTGCAAAGAAAACACATATCAAATATGACATTCAAAGTAATTCCAGAACAGCTTGTTCAGCGAAATTACGACTCCAGAGGCTGTATTTTTCTACAAAAGACTGCGACTGCACGGTGCATGTAACCTGCGCTCAAGCAGGCCTAAAACATGTGACTGGTTTCTAAGTTTATAACTGCGCATAAATGGCGCGTAATTGCGCACCGCCGCTCTGAAGCATGCTATTACTGAGGAGTCAAAGGTGTTACAGTGGTCTCCGGCCCGCCACCAGGCCTCCCGCCGCCTCCGCGCGGCCCCACTCTTAACCATGTTGGACCCCCGATGAGCCGCTCATTTTGGGCACCGACGCTCGTGATTTAGGCATTCGGGAAGCGCGGTCACAGCTCACAGACGGGGGGAGAGAACGCAAGCCGCACTTCAGCCGAGGAGCAGGCAGAGGCGGGTGACCCGGCTTCAAAGAGTAAAAAGACTGACCATGTATTTGCTCCACCACCGTGCACTAAACCAGCTGATTCTAATTAGCATAGCTCTTCACCATGGTAGGAGAACTAATTATTGTAATCAGCTGGTTTAGTGCATGCTGGTGGCGCAAATACATGGTCAGTCTTTTTACTCGTTGAAGCCGGGTTACCTGGGAGTAGGCTACAACCGTTTTGTCTCCTGGCGTGAGCTGTGGCAGCAGTCCAGCATTTAAAAGCATATCTACGGGAGCAAAAATCAAGGGAAAAAAAAAAAAGTCTTTGGCCCAAACATTGTGGAGCCCGTAGGAAAATTTTGAGACTCCCCATGATTGTGATGATGTCACATGTTAAAGCTAGGGTATTCCCATCATTGTTGATCAAACTGGTTCCTCCAAACTCCTGCTGCTCCATGGTAAAAGTACATCACATGTATGACTATTCACTCGTATAATCAATATGTAATCCAATAAACCTGCATCATTAGTTGCAGCTGGGCTTATGGAAACGCAAGAAACCACAGTATCAACTGTAGAGAAAAAGCAAGAGAATGCAGAAGGCTTAAAAAAACCACACTTACTCACTCAGCAGAAAACATTAATCAAATACTAACCATACACTTATATTTTCAAACTGATCAACTGCTAATAAATGTGCTAGAAGACTAATATTTTACAGTGACCCCTATGTAACCTGAATACAATGGAAAATTACAGGAGGCTGTGACTTGTATTCTTAATGGAAAATTGCAGAATAAAGACTAATATTTTTTAAGGGAAAGTTGGGGTAACTTTCCACAATGACCTTATCACCCAAGAACAGGAAATCATTGTGGTGCCAAGAAGGTCAGGTGGTATTTTAAGGAATGTGTTAGAGGGAGTTATGGGGAGCACAGTGTATAAAATGGATGTAAAACTGACAATCGAGGTTCAATTCTGCAGATTTGATCCGGCTTTGTGCACCTGTGCAAATAAAGTCTGACTTTTCTGAAGAGCTTGCTGCTGTGGTGTCTTTTCCCTCGTGAAGTTGTTTTCTACAAATTAAAGATTGGACTTTGAATTCTGTCGGTTCCTAGACACGACAAGCTCACTGTGTAGCCTACTGTATATGGCCTTGGCTATATTGCTTTAGACCATGGACCACCGATTCATAAATATCTAAATCGCATTAATTGCGCCAAAACACATAAACACAATAAAGCTGAAGTGACAGGCTATCAAAAACTCCAGAAAGTGAACTACAAAAGTAATGGCTGCGGATGTGTTTCCATGGAAGGGAACTGTCCATAGAGTACGGTGCTGAGGATGAGCGATCCTTATGTTAGGGGCTCAGATTCCGTACAATCAAACTCAGAATTTAAAAAAGTATGAATGGCGATAGTGGTAACATTACAGATAAAACTATTTCCAAACATTTTAACAAAAAATGAGCAGGAGCACCAGGAAGCTCAAACTGCATTGTCCAGGTGCGACGAGTGAGTGCAAAGTGAACTGAACGTTAGCCAGGTTAGCTCCTCTTGGTTTGATCGAAATTAAGATTATAGATAATAATTACAATTCGTTTATTATAGTACAGTGCACTACATTTTATCTGGCAGACGCTTTATTCAGAACGAAGGTCAATAAGTGCATACCGATCGTGGGAACAACTGCAGAACGCAGATAGATCAGATAAGATACAATTCTCATGAAGTAGCCTATAGCTCAATTATCCATAGCCAAGTCTAGATCACGCGGTAAGTTAAGGTAAGTCTTAAACTAGAAGTGCGTCATGATTGCAAGAGATAGGGTGGACAGCTACAGCATCAAGATCAAGATACAAGTGCAACGTGAAAGTGCTATGTTAAACTCAGGTAACGTAGGGGGAAGAGGCGCTTGCTGTTTGATTCACCTTTTCGGATTTATTGAACGCCTTGGAAAAATAAAAGAACCAAATCAAAATATATATCCTATTCTGAAACGTAAAGAGACCATGGTCCCCGCAGGGCACCTCACGTTCCATTTCCAGGTCCCACTCTCTTTCCATTTCGTTATAGTAACGCAAACCACCTTGAGGCGAGGAACTTCCCTTCAGGTAGGACAGGTTGTATTCTCCGTTGGAAAACGGAAACAAATAGCTTGTCAACTGTGATTTAAAAACACGTGCAGGGATGAAAGGTAAACAAGCAAATGATAAACAGAAATTGCATTACGCATGTGCGAGCCTATAATTAAGTCCCTGGGTTTTCAAAAGGGGGTTCGCAGAGCCTTGGGGTCCTTGAAGGTACTATAGGGGGTCCCTGGCCAGATTTGTTATGCAATGCTTATATACAGATTTGGTAAAATATTGCAAACTATAAAGCTTTAAAAAAAAAAAAAAACTTTTTAACGTGCTTGGATGTCGGATGGTGCTCCCTGGATTAGAAAATGTTGAAACCCTCGTTTTAGCCAATGAAGTGTATATTCACTTCGAAATTACATGAAGCACATTTAATAAACACACATCAGATTAAACATCTTTTGCCAACACAAGCTTATTTTAGCGTCTTTAAAGTTGCCATTCGTCTATTAGGACGTTTTTGCGAAATGAACGGCCCATATAGGCCTATTCCAAAAAATATATATGAACAGATTTCCACTTAACCAGAAAATGCATTCAATTTAAAACTTAGGCTAATTGTTGTAAACATGTTACAATACAACGTACCTTGCTTTTCAAGATCAGGTTCTATAGACTAAAACCTGGATTTTAACTCCCGGTTTATCATTATTTTCTTCATTGTACGCCTCACAGTTCACTTCATATAACGCGCCACAGAGCACAATCCTTGTCCAAGGAAAAGAGAAGTGTCACACGTTACCTCGTGAGGTTTATCGGCGGAACAGTCCGTGGGGAGCATGAAACAGAAGATCTGGTGCGCTCGGAAGTGTATCGCAATGAGCGCACTTGACGGAAAAGACATTTCCTGATGTCGGTTTCGACCTCTGGGTTTACTATGATTTGTTACGCGGAGTGAATATAGAATGAGGGGGGCGTCGTCAGTCTCTGATTTAATTACTGTTAATCAAATACCACTGCGCACGTCTTAATTGCATTAAAACACACCGTTTAGAGTAGCCGCAAAGGTTTATTTATAGGGAGATTCGTTATTGACGCAACCCCTCCCGAGGCCTATTCTCCCCCACAACTGATTTTATGTAAAGGCTCTCCACCTGCATTGTTTCACTGCTGTTTTGTGTTATCTGGTCATCCATGCTATCCTTATGGAAAAGATAACAGCCATTTAATCAATATTCATTTAATGTTGCAATTTTTTAGATGCATTTTCCCAACAAATTTTCTATGGTTTAAATAAATTACTTAGTTTGACAACAACGTTAGCACAGCTCCCACACCACTGCATATTATGCATAATGTCTTCCGACCACATCGAATGTCTACATTTTCAAGAAGCTTCATTCGGTTATTATTTTTCTCTCCAAGTGAAAAATCATTGTCAATGTGTAATCTTGAAAGTATCTTACCACGAATACTAAGAGAAGACATTTGACAGATGATCGATTTTATCATCAGAAAACACTCGTTTATTGAACTCATTTAACACTCATTTATTCATTTGTTGAAAGCGATAAGAATGACCGAGACAGGACATAGCTGACAAGGGACGGGACAGAGAGTGCTGCGCTCCTGGTTCATCAAAAGCAGAGCGAAAGGAGGGTTCAGCAATTATCTGGGGAAAGTACCAAGCCCGATTAGACCCACTGTTGTTCCGAGTAACTCGATGACATTTTCTTTGTACGGCTGATTTCACATCTGACTCACTACCACAATCGCCCACCCTGTGGGGGTACATTAGCGTATTCCAGGACCCGTTCCGTGCATACGCAGTAACAAGGGCGGTGCATTATCCCCAACCCCCCGGCGCACGTTCTGCATGTTGAGGAATGGGAGGGAGTGTTAAGAATGAAACATTTTTTGGGTTTTTGAGTGAGGTCTTCTCACGAGAAACTTTCACGAAAGGAGCCATTTAAACGGCCAATACCTACTGGCATGTCAAACTGTTAAAAATAAAATTCCGTAGCCTAATGCTAGGCTAAATATTTTTTGAGTAAATGAGCAAAATACAAAAACTGTTACATTTATGGGGACTCCTATTTTCATATCATTCAAGATAAGATTGGGTAAGGTTTCTATGAATTATTCATGTACCTTCCAAACTCATCCTAAGAAAAAAAAAATCGCTGCCCTTAAAGCCTGTTTCACAATCTGGTCACCGACGTAAACGGGTATGGAAAAATGATCCGGTCATATTTCAAATTAAAATGTAAATCGGCGAGATCCACATCTGCTAATGGAAGAACTACAATGGATTTTAATGTATGGTCAGCCTTGCAAAGTGAGACGTTGGTTGGCCTTCAAACATGCAATATCGGTATATTGTTTCCTTTTTATCGTTAAATCATACACATACAGGAATGATAGTTCAAACGAAACATAGGCTACATTTTTGATGGTTACATTTGCATTTGACAGGGTACCATAGGCATTTGACAGCCTATGTATGAAAACGTCAAATGGACTTAATTTGCATTTCCATTTTCAAATAGTCTGATAAATGCATAGGCTACATTAACTTGAAAATGAAAAGGCAAACTGGGCTTCTGCTTATGAATTTGAATTATGTCATGATTGTTGCGCACATCAAGTGAAAACGATATGTAATCACTGACTTGCATTTTAGTCTGAATTCTGATGTAGGTGTAGGTAGTCTGGTGTAGGACGTAGTGTAGCACAGTGGTTAAGGAACTGGGCTTGTAACCAAAAGGTGATAGGTTAGATTCCCGGATAAGGACACTGCCGTTGTACCCTTGAGCAAGGTACTTGACCGAAATTGCTTCCGTATATATCCAGCTGTATAAATGGATACAATGTTTAAAAAAATACTGTGTAAAAGTTGTGTAAGTCGCTCTGGATAAGAGCGTCTGCTAAATGCCTGTAATGTAATGTAATTACAGTTCACATGACGTTTTTCCAGTGAACTGATTGGTCAGGGCGTAATGTCTTCATACGGGTATACTACGAAGAAAGCATAACATATGCCTACCCCGGGTTTCTTTGTGTTAGCTGGCTTCACAAAACCTAAGGACTGCATTCGGGGTTAACCAGTATCACAAAAGTGGTTAACAACTTGCCAAATGAACGCGGGCGTCGTTAACCAAACTCTGTGCGCTTTCCCATAAAGGTGGCGGTGTCTGCAAAAATGAACCAATGGCAGTACAGCGTGGACCGTGCCGAGAAGCGCATTTCTCAACCGAGAAAAGAGTATATACTGATATGGATGGGTGTAATGCACGGATATGAATAACATAAAACGATCATTATCACACGATCACTCAAACGAAAAAGTAACACCGTTGCCGCCAACAAAGCCAGGGTCAAAAATGCAGTGTAAATTAGTTGATTAACATACCCTATTTACCCTACCACTTATAACAAATAAATCTGCACTCTCACTAACTGTCCTGCAGTATATTTCTAATGTGACAACTACTCATAGAGTTCCTAAACCTTTCACTTGGTATAGGATATTTAACATATTACCCGAAGCAATCACACCAAAGTTTATTCATGAACTAAAGAACTGAGGACTCTGGCTGTTATCTCATAATTAAGGGAAGTAAATATGGACGCATAGGGTTCAGGAAGCTTGCGCACATACTGTATTCCCTCTGTTCATAATCTACAGTACTATTATTAGTATTATAGCATTATATAAACACTGCATTTCTAAGCACAGTTTGACGATTGATGATTGATATCTTGAAACAGTTTTCAGCATACTAAATGTAATATGTATATCAACATAAAGCAAAAATAAAGAAATAATGTGCTTTTGTGTTGCAGTAAGTAATAATTACCATTACACCCTCCTGCATGTATTAGTTAATACCTACATAATTGAGCAGTTGTAATGTATACTACTCTTGGAAATTTTATAATCAGCTTGAACTTATATTTTGTGTCCAGTATTTATCCACATAATATGAAAAATTCATTTGCCTTTTTGGCTCTCACAATGATGGTCACATGATGTTGTTATCACTCATGGACAAGAAGATAAGCGTTTCAAATGCATTTTTACCCATGGAAACGGCTCAGAGAAACAACGGCAGAAGAAAGGCCACAGATAAAAGTTTTAGGAGTACTAAACTTCTTTAAGTGCAGTGTTTCCATGATTTTTCCGCTACAGTAGATCTTTTGTATCGTGTATCCACTGAGAAAGACTGTGGATTAATTTGTTGTAAGTAATCCGAGCTCTGTGGGATCCATTATCCACCTTTTTCCAAGGAGGTATTAACTGTGCTCCCGTTGAGAATCTGTATATGGGGCTAGAATGGCGGATGTTTAGAGGAAATGAGCTACGCCTCAAACTCTCCCTTTCCACTTATTCTGTATAAGAAACCCTTCCATTTATTCTGTATAAGAAACCTTTCTGCTTATTCTGTAGAAGAAACCCTTCCTCTTATTCTGCATAAGAAACCCTTCCGCTTATTCTGTATAAGAAACCCTTCTGCCTAATCTGTATAAGAAACCCTTCTGCTTATTCTGTATAAGAAACCCTTCTGCCTAATCTGTATAAGAAACCCTTCTTCTTAATCTGTATAAGAAACCCTTCTGCTTATTCTGTATAAGAAACCCTTCTGCTTAATCTGTATAAGAAACCCTTCCGCTTATTCTGTATAAGAAACCATTCCGCTTAATCTGTATAAGAAACCCTTCCGCTTATTCTGTATAAGAAACCCTTCTGCTTAATCTGTATAAGAAACCCTTCCGCTTATTCTGTATAAGAAACCCTTCCGCTTATTCTGTATAAGAAACCCTTCCACTTATTCTGTATAAGAAACCCTTCCACTTATTCTGTATAAGAAACCCTTCCACTTATTCTGTATAAGAAACCTTTCCACCCACCGCACCTGTTCTCTTTTGTTCTCGTTTTACATGCCACACCCTTCCATCTCCCCTCTCTCTGTCTACTACAGGGCCCAGCGTGGGCTCACCGAGCCTACGTTGAATCCTTCGCCAAAGTCGCCCCACAGACTAATCACCCATGCTACTATTCATCACTTTCAGTTGTGAACACAGATGCTCTCATCCAGAGCGATTTACACAACATTTGACACAGCACTTTATATTGCATCCATTTATACAGCTGGATGTACACTCAACGGCCACTTCATTAGGTACACCTGTTCAACTGCAAACTGCACCCATTAATGCAAATATCTAATCAGCCAATCATGTGGCAGAAACTCAATGCATTTAGGCATGTAGACATGGTCAAGACGATCTGCTGAAGTTCAAACCAAGCAACGGGCTGGTTTGAGTATTTCAGAAACAGCTGATCTACTGGGATTTTAAAGCACAACCATCTCTAGGGTTTACAGAGAATGGTCCGAAAAAGATAAAATATCCAGTGAGTGGCAGTTCTCTGGGCAAAAATGCCCTGTTGATGGCAGAGGTCAGAGGAGAATGGCCAGACTGGTTCAAGCTGATAGAAAGGCAACAGTAAATCAAATAACCACTCGTTACAACCGAGGTATGCAGAAGAGCATCTCTGAACACAAACCACGTCAAACCTAGATGGGCTACAACAGCAGAAGGCCACACCGGGTGCCACTCCTGTCACCTAATGAAGTGGCCGGTGTGTGTATACTGAAGCAGTGCAAGTTGAGTACCTTGATCAAGGGTACAATGGCAGTGTCCTACTTGGGAATTGAACCTGGGACCTTTAGGTTACTAGACCAGTTCTTTACCCATGATGGAGAGGTTCTAAACCCGTGAACTTTCATATAGTGTACCCACAGATTACGCCAGCGGATTAATTTGGTCCCTAAATAAGCTCCGCCCTGCAAAAAGTACCTCTGAGCTCTACGGAGTCTGCAGAAATGAAGGCGGCCTTTTTCAAGTTGATTAGTCAAAGGGCGGTGCACTTATAGGTTTCAGTCTGATTGCGATGGTGGATACGCCATCCTACCAAGTTATCCCTTGGCACTTTTCAGAGTTTCCCCCAGAAATAACCACAGAGTTTTTAAATGACCACAGGCTCTCAGCCCTTAAGAACTTGTTAACTTCTGTTCCTTCTGACCTCACAGACAGAATTCACAAACAGCTTCACACCTCCACACATTAAAACCCCAAACAATTAGTAGGTCTGTCATGTACACTAGCCCATTAAAAACACTTCCATTTAAAAATATGAAAAAAAACACTAATTTATTTCTCATTCATGGTGAAGGAATATGACTGAATCAATGCCTATGTGTTTCTCTCAGCTAGAATGTATGTGTGTTTGCATGTATTTATGTGTGGGCCAATCCATGTCTCTCTCATAGCCTACATTTATATGCATTACTATTATCAGTTACTCATAACAAACACAATACAAAAAGCTAATTATATCTGAGGAAAAACACGTTTTCAACGTACAAAAATTCAAAGTTACTTACACATACAAATAACCATCTATAAGCCATTAATTCAAATGTGCAAAATCTTGGCTTGCCATTAAAAAGTATTGATATCTAAATTAGGCAAAGTTACAAGAAACAATACTGGCTATCTTAACGCATTACAAATTAAACAAGCTGTATTCCAAAGCAATGCTACCCAATGTTTCCTAAATTATTTCAAGTAACTTGACCTGTGTTTTTTAATCTTACCATCTGAAGACATTGTGGTCATTCAAATAAATTCACCTTTTTAATTCACAGACAATTTCTGGCATGTTCTTTTAAGTTGTTTAACTTTTCTGAACTGCATTTGTAGAGATTCTGTAAATCAAAAGACAAGAGCGATCTTTTAAAAATACTAGGAATTTCTCCATCAGAGAGATGTGCTATCATTTATTTACAGTATTAACACTTCAAAGGCCTTGAGGTTCTCAGTTATATACTTCATGAATCATATACAGTAAATGGCAAACATACAAAACCCTCTGGACTTGTGCTGACCTTTGCTTAAGATAAGGAGAAAAGCTATAAAAAGGTCACTGTTGTTTATCAACTTGATCTTGCACTCAAAATTTGAAAGAAATCTAAAGTTTGAGGTAAACTTATTCTAATAAAAAAAACTGTATCCAGAACTCTGCATTTTTTTTCAAAAATCTGTGTGTCACAATTACTGCCACCTTTATTCATTCTTATGAAATAAATGTAATAGAAGTATGTTGTTATTTCTATTCTAAAGTTCATTTGAGTCATCCATGATTTCCCATTTCACTGGGGTGTAAATAGGAGGTGACTCACATAGAAAACGCCCTTAGGCTATGTCCAAATCAGCCTCTTGACTACTGTGTGCTCAATTTACGTGCCGTGTATTAAGCATACTGTGTACTTTTTATGCACATTTTTTAGTATGTGATGGGCAGTATGCAAACCTTGCAGCGTGCTCATGTGTCATTGTTGTAGAGCAAAGCTGTACCTCATTTTTAATGTTTTTTTGGGATCAAAATGGAATCAAAATGGTCATTTACTTTCATTCTCATCCAGAGAGAGAGAACATTTGAGGATTTATGCAGAAAACCACACATACGTAGTTATTAACAAAACCTTACTTGGACATGGAAATGATCTTATCTCTGCCCAAAGTTTAGCCTTGACGTAAGTAATTTTCCTGCTGGTTATGTACGGCTATTTTTTTTTCCACCCTTGCAGTTTAAGGTCAGACCATTTCTTTTTCAGATCAGCCACAGTTCTGTCTTGTTTACTGCAACGGCGACACACTCCCAAGCAACCTGTTTGGCTTTGTTTGTCAACGCACTATTTATTCCACCGAATAATACGTGTTGCCTGTCTTCAATCTCCTCTACCATTGCCGTGATCTTGTCTTCCAAAAGGTTTGCTTTTCCTTTTGCTCCATGGTTATTCCTGACTAAACCCTCATTTGTGCTAGCATTATATAAGGGGAAATCGCTGATTGTAAGGCACGTTCAGGTGCCGTCAATTTTAAGTTAATTTGAGATTTATAGATCACTGGTGCGTAAGTTACAAATGGGCTTCTTAGAACCTACGTAAGCAAGGTTTCTTATCCTCAGTATCTTTTATGAATCGAACGTAAGCACACCGTCGGAAATGATCTTAAGACTAAGTTCAAGTATAAACCTAAGAATATTTTTTATAAATGAGGCCCCATGTGACCATGTACCAAAGCAATGGGAGTCCAGACTAGGTTCGATGGTCAGACTGGGGGGTGGGTTGGGGTCACCCCATGTCTCTGCTGTACAAGGAGCACCCTCAGTCAGTGGAGCCCCCCTGTCTCCCCCACCGCCGAGGTGAAGGCCACCCACTGTTTGATGTAGTTGGTGTGGGAGTCGCCTGCCCCGCCCTCCCTTGGCTCCGCTCCGCTGAATTCCGACCCGACCGGGCTGCCGCAGTCCGGCTCCTGGAACCCGCTGTCGATGGTGTCCAGGTCCAGCTGCACGGCCGGGTAACCGTCCTCCGAGCGCTCGACCGAGCCGAAGGAGTCCAGAGAGATCCGCTCCTGCTCGTCGTCCCCGACGACCAGCCGCCACTCCATCCCGTAGGCCCCCGGGATCGGGATGGCGGGCAGGCCTGACAGGGCGTCCCGTTCCGCGGCCGCCCTCGAACCCGCCCATTCCCCTTCGGTCTCCGCGTCCAACGGACCCTCCTCGTCTCCCAGGCCACCCCCGGGGTAGACCAGGGAGTTCTGGGAGTCCCCGTACGGGCCCAGGGACCCCCCGGTGCAATGGCTGTCGTCCTCTGACACGACGACTGTGTGGATGGAGACGTGTCCGGCAGAGTGGGCGCGGCTGTAGGAGGGGTCGAGGGAGGAGCCGGCTTCCAGTCGCCCGCTTTCCCCGCCGACCTCATTGCCGCCCTCGCAGAGACCCTCCAGGACCCCCGTCTGCTTCCTGTTCAGCACCTGGACAGGCAGGCTGTTCACCAAAAAGTCAAACTCACAGAGGGTGAATGTTGGGCCAACCCAATTCTGCAAAACATTGAGAGAGAGAGAGAGAGAGAGAGAGAGCGTGGGTGTGTCAAAGTGTTCCTGATCAAGACACCTAACCCCTAATTGCTCCCAACAAGCTGATTGGTACCTTGCATGGCAGCCTTTCACCGTTGGTGTGTGAGTGTGTGTGTGAATGGGTGAATGAGAGGCATCGATTGTAAAGTGCTTTGGATAAAAGCACTATATAAATGCAGTCCATTTACCATTTAGGTAGTGACAGAAAGTTAGATATTATTATTATTATAATAACTCATATATAGTAGCAAACCGTGGGGTCGACAGACCATTTTGACATATTCACATACGCACATTGCGCAGTGAGTAAGCAGGGCAGATCTCAGTACAACAAGACTCATTCTTATGGCAGGCCACAGCATTACAGTGGAGTGGCAGCTGGTCGCCAGCGATGATGAAACGTGTGTTTGGAGGACAAGGTATTAGTGAAATGTAACACTGGAGTGTGTGCTTTGTAGTCTGGTGGGTGGTGGTAAGTTATCCATTCCCCCACATGGGAGGGTCCATACAGAATCTCCACATTCATCTGTGTGAATACTTTTCAATAAATCATCTCACAAAAATATCACTTTGTCTCTGGTTCATTAATTGCCATTTTCATTGCTTTTTCAAAGGGCACATCAACAGTGAAACACACACTACCTGCAGGTTATTTTAGCGGAATAAAATGGCTCGGTGGTTTCAAGAATGAGCTGCATCATGTGAAGCACGGGTGAGCTCAGTCATTCCAAAGGGCCTGGTAGGCCAAGGAAGACCTCTTCAGTTGACTACTGAACAATTCTCACCATAATGAACAATACCTAACCCCAAACCTAACCCCAAACACAGGTTCGACAGATCGCCTTTGGAGCCAGAGGACGTCACAAACAGAACTACAGGGGCAACACTGCAAGATGCAAACCACTAGCTGTCTACTTGTATGAGAATGATGGCAAGAGCAAATGTCAAAGAGGCCAAAAGGAAATGCCCAAAATCCAAAGCACTCCCTCATCTGTGAAACATGGTGGTGGGGGGTGTTGTGGTTTGGGCATGTATGGCTGCCAAGGGCACTGGCTCATTTTCTTCATTGATGATGTAACTTTTGCCAGCAGCAACAAAATTAATTCTGAAGTGTAGAGAAGCATCTCATCCACTCGGGTTCAAGGAAATGCCTCCAAACTTAGTAGACAGCGCTTCATCCTAAAGCAAGATAATGATCACCCAACATACTGCTAAAGCAACAAAGGAGTTTTTCAAAGCCCAAACTGGAAAATGATTGACTGACCAAGTCATTCACCTGATCTGATTCCAATTGAACATGCCTTCATGTGCTGAAGACAGAACTTAAGGCAACTAGCCACTGAAACAAGCGAGAGCTGAAGGTAGCTGTAGTACAGGCCTGGCAGAGCATCACCACAGAAGATACCCATCACCTGGCGATGTCTATGGGTCACAGACTTCAAGCAGTCATTGTATGCAAAGCATATGCAACGAAGCGCTACATATGACTACTTTCATTTACATAATATTAATATGTCCCAAATATTGAGATGATATGTATAAAAAGTGCTTTCATTTATGTATGGTGAAACCGGTGTATAAAAATACCCTTTAATAAAGTAGCAGAATCTGAACTTTAACTACATTTGAAGAGAAAAGGAGCAGAGCAGGAGCACAAGGAAGCTGCACTAACACTTTTTTTTGATTGCCTGGCTTGCACAACTTCATGAACACTGTATCTGATGGAGATTCATATCTCATAGCTGCAGAAGCTAACCACAAATGCTGGTTCTCATGAAAAGCAGAATAAGCATATCCCTGCTGCACAACACACACACACTTACACACACACACACACACACACAAACACGCTGAAAGGCCATAGGATCTAGTACAATATAACTCAGTAAAACAGAATAACAATTAAACCTGTATAGCATACACTGTACCCTCTGGGACAGTAGGTAAATCATCAGACACTGCAGCCCAGCAGGACTGGAGTTAAACCTGCAGAAACTGCGGCCCTCCAGGACTGGAGTCAAACCTGCAGACACTGTGACCCTCCAGGACTGGAGTTAAACCTGCAGATATTGTGGCCCTCCAGGACTGGAATTAAACCTGCAGACACTGTGGCCCTCCAGGATTGAATTTAAACTTACAAACACTGTGTTTCTCCAGGACTGGATGTATGGTGTTTTCTACCAGGTTGATTATCATTTAAAAGTATTTCGTTTTAAATGGTTTATTTTTTACCAGTGTTAATGCTGCCAGTGTTAACGCTGCCAGTGTTAATGCAGGACAGAAGGGTGTGTTTAATTCCAGCAGGCCCCGGCTAACTGAATGTGATGGTGCAGAGATCACCGCATCGCATGCGTGGGAGGTGTTCGGTTGCAGTTAACACGCAGAAAAGGGAAGCCAAACTGCAGATTAAAAGAGCTGCATCCACATCAGAGTCACTGAGTCTGCAAGACTGCATTCATCATTAGCTAAATACTCAGGGGGCGACTGGTAAATGCAAACCATTACAGGAGACACACACACACACACACTCTCTCTCTCTCTCTCTCTCTCTCTCTCTCTCTCACACACACACACACACACACGAACACACTGTTGCGATCGCCGTCATACGTTTGTGTTTACATTTGTCTCCGGTGTGTGTGTGTGTTTTGTCTTTCCAGTTTGTCATCTGATTGGCAATTTCCATTACTCTGTTTGAAAAAGTCACCATTTGCCACTTACCAGTGGAGACTAGTTCATCAAAGTTATGCTTGGTGTATTGTGTATAATGACTGCTTCGTTTGACTTCACATATTCAAGCCTATTTTTCTTTTATTCTGATTTCTGTCAAGCCCTCCTGGTTTGTTTGCTGATTAGACCTCGTGTTTGACCACTGACTCCGATTCTTGTTTTTTCCCTTCTAGTTTGTTTCCCTCATTCACTCGTGTATTCGATTCTGATTCTTGCCTAGCCCCTCTGCTCTGTTTGCTGATTCGATTTTGTGCTGATTGAGCCATTCGTTCGTTCTAGACCATGACTGTCGTTTTTCCCTCTGCTCACCATGTACTGACTCTGGTTTCTCAGTGTGTTCCCAGCTGGACTACAAATCCTTCCATCGGGACACAACTTTGTTATTTTGCTTGGTTATTTCCCTACCCATTTCCCTTATCATTCATCCTATTACGGTCTGACCCTAGACCAGGTCGTAACATATACTCACACACACACACACACACGCACACACACACACACGCACACAGGCTTTCTCTCAGCAAATGACCAATCGCTCCTAATATTCAGAAGCAGGGAATATCTTTACAGTAGTTCAACTGTCTGTGATCCAGATAAGTCTGAAAATTAAAGACATATGTAATAATGTGCAGCTACAGGTTTAGTAAAGGTATAGGTAGTATTGGTCCTGACAGTGGTGATGTCACACAAGTGCTCAATACATGTGAGGGACAGACACAATGAGACACCTGTGTGCTAGAAAATTCCACCTCGTTTTTTTAATGTTTTCATAAACCTCACAGCCCATAGTGCTGTGAAGGACAGCAGTCTCTGAGCTCACCCTTGTGGACGGTGGATGGAGTACAGACTGCCGGAAGAGCCGTTAATAATTGAACCCTTAATAATGAAATATTTATATTACTAGAGCAACACTGCCCTCTACTGTTCAATCCTATACTGAACTCAGTGGGCGAACTCACAGGTCTCAGAATAGATATACAACCATAGCGAGACAGTTCCTTTATCTTTGCGATTTTTACTATTAGACCATGCAATACAGTAAGCTGTGCTAAACTAAGCACATGCTTTTTGGAATATGCATGTCCAAGCATGTATCTTGTTAATGTATCAATTATTACAATGAATACGAACAACAAATGCAATAGGTAATGCATAGAAAGAATTATGAACGTGTTCGGTAATTCCCCTAGCTGAACTATCTGACCTTTTGGAACATTTCCAGAAATCCCCCCCAAGTGAGAAAATGGCTAAAAATAGCTTCAGTTCGAACACGTGAAGGCAAAATACCAGCGTGTCTCAATTTCCTTCTCCACAGGAAGCACGTTCATGGCAGACTTTCACTACACCGTCACAAAGGAACCGCAAGGTATTTCTGTAACGTGTGTGTGTGTGTGTTTGGGGGCTGCGCTGTGTGTGTGTCTGTGTGCGTGTGTATGTGTGTGTGTGTGTGTGGCTGGGGAGCTGCGTTTTGTGTGTGTGTGTGTGTGTTTGGGTTCTGTGTGTGTGTTTGTGTGTATTTGGGGGCTGTGTTCTGTGTGTGTGTGAGTGCGTGTGTGTTTGGGGGCTGCGTTCTCTCTGTGTGCATGTGTGTGCGTGTTTATGTTTCGGTTCTGTGGGTGTTTGACCACACCAGTGCAAAAACCTTCCTGCAGTCTCTGGTTTACCTTGAAGTCCCCCTGATGCGTGTGGTAAAGTGGTTTAAAGAAGTCCTCTGGACTGGGAACATACTGCCACGAGCACATCTTCAGCCATCCTCTATGGAGAAAACAGAAGAGAGTCAGGGTTTCTCTATGGAGAAAATAGAACATAAACAGGGTTCCTCTATGGATCAAACAGAATAGAGTCAGGGTTCCTCTATGGAGAAAACAGAACAGAGTCAGGGTTCCTCTATGGAGAAAACAGAACAGAGTCAGGGTTCCTCTATGGAGAAAATAGGGCAGAGATGGTTGGACGCCAGCTTCGCTCAGGAAGTGTGTTTCGCAGGTGGGGAAACGACGTTCTCAAAGCCTCAGGAGAGGGCTAGAATGTTTTGCCAAATGGTAGATTACCGTTGATACTATAAATTGATTTGTGGGTTCACGGAAATCTTTTTTTGATAACTGTGAAAAAGACAGATAAGGGTATCGCAGTACACAGAAAGTGTGTGGGGCTTTGGGACCGTCCCTTGAACACTGTCATTCTCATTCTCATTCAGCGAAATATTCTCGAACGCGACTGAGTGGGGTTGAACGGAACGGAATAGACACAGCCTGAACTAAAGTGAATCCGGGGTGTCCCTGCCCGTGACTGTGCGCTGCACGAGAGCCTGCAGATTTCTTTGGTAGCGCAGGGCTTCAGACGCAGGCCCCGCTTCCTGTACGCCTCGCCGCGGCCTGTGCGTGGTGTCCTGTGCGCGGCAGCGCCGCCCTCTAAAAGCAAAACGGCAGACTCGTGCGTGGGAGTGAGCGAGGGACTCGGAGTCAGAGTTTACGGGCAGAGACGCCTATCACCTTTGCTGGTAATGCCAAAAATAACCTGCCCCACACTTTCTTTAATGATTAATACCAAAACAAACAAAAGGTCACCAAATAACTTTCAGAAACAGAATGATTTGGTTCATTTCCAAAAGTACACTGGTGAAGCTCATGGACGAGGGTGATACTGTATGTACTACAGAAAAGGGGTAATAACCCTGGAAATGGTTATATTTCTGTAGCCCAGTGCTTCTGGACCATCATTGTTTTAGACGCCAGTTGTGTTAACAGAGATCACGCTCGTAACGCATAAAACGTTTCATTTATAAAAGTGTATAAAAGTGTATGTTGAGTATGTGCTGTATTTTGACTTAAGACCAGCGGTCCCTTGAGAAAAGGTTGAGCCAGTATACTGGTCTATCTCCATGTTTAAAATACTGTGCATTTAACATATCATATTTAAACCCATCATGCTGGACTTGCCTGTCTTTGCCTGAGACTCAGATCTGATGAGAGTTTGTGGGTTTTTAACTATGAAAGCAGGAAGTGTTTATTACAGCTGAGTCTAATCTCCAATCTTCTACAATTAAAGGTAAACAATGTGAGCACATGTATGGTGGCTAATGTTACTAAGCACAGTGTGTTAGGAAGGAGAGTATGTACAGTAGCTAATGTTACTGAACACAGTGTGCTAGGAAGGAGAGTATGTACAGTAGCTAATGTTACTGAACACAGTATGTTAGGAGGGAGGGTATGTACCATAGCTAATGATACTTACACTTTTCTGCAGCAATACAGGAAGACCCAAAGCAGAGAAACCAGCGGCAGGATGATGTACAGCTCCATGCCTTTATAATCCTGACCTGCACAGAGAGAAATAAAATTGGTCCTAAAACAGTGGAATTAACTTTCAAACTTCCCTCAGTTCACCTCACACCTCATCTTGCAACGTTAGATGCATCACCTTTCCCAATATTGCTACACCTCAACTTGTAATGCTGATGCATAAAGCTTTTATCACGTCTGCTACAACTTATCTTGAAACATTATGAAGACCACAAACAGAAACTATTAACCGCAGCCCCTGGTCAGGTCTGCTGGGAAAAGCTGTCTGCTTTCCCCGTCAGGTTGACAAAGAGACACCTGCATCTGCTATTGAGAGCTGCTCTTCCTTACAACCTGTTATAGCATAAGCATGTTCAAAGCAATGATCAGCTATGAGCCAGGTCAAGCTGTAGTGACAGCGTCATTAAAAGCAATAAGCAGGTGAACAAGCAAACGCATAAACAAGGAATAGGTAAGTAATGAAATTAATAAACATATTATAAACGAATCTTTTTGGTTTTGTTGCTTTGTTTTATTAAAAAAAAGACAAAAATGCTAAACCGTGACTAAGGTGTCACTGCAGCACAGCTGTGGTTGATGAAGATTGGGGATCAGTACCGCCTCCTCAGTCACGGTACTGAGGATGGTCGCAGTGCCAGCGGCCAGGGTGAAGAGGGACTCACTCTTGATCTTCCACGTCACGGCAGGTCCCCAGTCGCTCCACTGGGCCCGGAACGCGGCGGGATCCACGGTGGCCTGGACGTCCGCCGCGTACTCCGCCCCCGGCGGCAGGCGGTCCCGCGGAACCGCGAAGAACCGGCTGTTGCCCTTCACGAGGAAAAGCTCGGGCTCCTGAGAAAAGGGACGAAGAGCCGGTTCGCCGTTTCACTCGCGGTGTTTCATTCACACATACGCCGTTCACAGTGGCCCGGCGAGATCCGCACCGGCCACCCTGTGAGATACGTACTGCAGCCTTCGGGAGTTTCATCGTGCTACGATTAGACCGTCTTCGCAAGGCAGAACGTTCAGCGGGAAAATCAACTCTGATAGTGTTTTTGCGCTCCGATAGAGCACATATGGTCCTTACTGGACTCCTATGCTTTCCAGTACATGTTATTTAACGCCGAGAATTTTACTGTGAAGCTGGACTCATTCGATGTATAATTGTCCATCATGATAGACATTGAGTATGCAGTATACACAGTCAGAAAAAGGGCTGTGGTTTTGCTTTCTCTAAGGTACAGTTCCTGTGAATGTTCCCTGACTGCGTCATATTTGTACCTTAGAACACTAATCTCAAGGGGTGAAGGGTACATTGGGCATACCTTTGAGGGTACTACCCCAGTGAAGAGCAATTTTACCCCTATAGGTACAATTTTTCACGTTTTCTGACTGTGTAGATACAGATTCATTTTTGTGGTAAAATGTAATTCACTCTCTCTCATATGGTCAAAATCCCACAATTTATGGTTTGTTTTTTATTGTCCAAACAAATAATTTGTGTTTTTTTCTTTCAATTTAAATTCCAACAAAACTGACTCTACACATTTGGCTGGAGTTTAAATGAGCTCACACTGAACAAAAGGTGTATGCTATCAGTGTAAACTTTACTCTGTAAGTGTTGATTTAACACTGACAATTTTGCTATGTGGGACAGGTTACCTTCAGGGGTTCCTCTACTTTTCGTATTCGAACCCTGTACATCAGGTAGGGAGTCAGGTAATAGTTCTCCTCCTCTGTGTAGGCCATTTCCCAGGAGAAGTTGTAGACCCCGCCGTCTTCTGCCAGCTGCATGTTCAGGGGGGGCAGCAGCCTGACTGTGGGACAGACAGATGGACACAAAGACAGTCAGAAACTCAGGGCAATGTATAGGTTTGGGGTTTGGCTGTAAGCAGCGCTGTGCTGGCACAGTTTCAGGTGTATGTACTCACTGTGCTGGTACAGTTTCAGGTATATGTACTCACTGCGCTGGTACAGTTTCAGGTGTGTGTACTCACTGTGTTGGTACAGTTTCAGGTGTATGTACTCACTGTGCTGGTACAGTTTCAGGTGTGTGTACTCACTGTGTTGGTACAGTTTCAGGTGTATGTACTCACTGTGCTGGTACAGTTTCAGGTGTGTGTACTCACTGTGCTGGTACAGTTTCAGGTGTGTGTACTCACTGCGCTGGTACAGTTTCAGGTGTATGTAGTCACTGTGCTGGTACAGTTTCAGGTGTGTGTACTCACTGCGCTGGTACAGTTTCAGGTGTATGTACTCACTGCGCTGGTACAGTTTCAGGTGTGTGTACTCACTGTGCTGGTACAGTTTCAGGTGTATGTACTCACTGTGCTGGTGCAGTTTCAGGTATATGTACTCACTGTGCTGGTACAGTTTCAGGTGTATGTACTCACTGCGCTGGTACAGTTTCAGGTGTATGTACTCACTGTGCTGGTGCAGTTTCAGGTATATGTACTCACTGTGCTGGTACAGTATCAGGTGTATGTACTCACTGCGCTGGTACAGTTTCAGGTGTATGTACTCACTGCGTTGGTACAGTTTCAGGTGTATGTACTCACTGCGCTGGTACAGTTTCAGGTGTATGTACTCACTGCGCTGGTACAGTTTCAGGTGTGTGTACTCACTGTGCTGGTACAGTTTCAGGTGTATGTACTCACTGTGCTGGTGCAGTTTCAGGTATATGTACTCACTGTGCTGGTACAGTTTCAGGTGTATGTACTCACTGCGCTGGTACAGTTTCAGGTGTATGTACTCACTGTGCTGGTGCAGTTTCAGGTATATGTACTCACTGTGCTGGTACAGTATCAGGTGTATGTACTCACTGCGCTGGTACAGTTTCAGGTGTATGTACTCACTGCGTTGGTACAGTTTCAGGTGTATGTACTCACTGTGCTGGTGCAGTTTCAGGTATATGTACTCACTGCGCTGGTACAGTTTCAGGTGTATGTACTCACTGTGCTGGTGCAGTTTCAGGTATATGTACTCACTGTGCTGGTACAGTTTCAGGTGTATGTACTCACTGTGCTGGTGCAGTTTCAGGTATATGTACTCACTGTGCTGGTACAGTATCAGGTGTATGTACTCACTGCGCTGGTACAGTTTCAGGTGTATGTACTCACTGCGCTGGTACAGTTTCAGGTATATGTACTCACTGTGCTGGTACAGTTTCAGGTGTATGTACTCACTGCGCTGGTACAGTTTCAGGTGTATGTACTCACTGTGCTGGTGCAGTTTCAGGTGTATGTACTCACTGTGCTGGTGCAGTTTCAGGTGTATGTACTCACTGCGCTGGTACAGTTTCAGGTGTATGTACTCACTGCGCTGGTACAGTTTCAGGTGTATGTACTCACTGCGCTGGTACAGTTTCAGGTGTATGTACTCACTGTGCTGGTGCAGTTTCAGGTATATGTACTCACTGTGCTGGTACAGTATCATATGTGTGTAGTCTTCCCGCTCATTTTTCTCCTCGTTGGGGTACTTCACTCTCGCTGTGCAATTGGTGGCAGTGGAAATGATGTCACCGAAATTTTCGGGTTCCATTTGGCACCACGTTTGCGGAGGAGTGATTTCACAGCTTCCATTCACGTAATCCACGTTATCCCTGTAACCATTCAATCATAACCAAATACATAAACCTAGTCACTGTAACCAATCCAATCAAATTCATAAACCTCATCACTGTGGCCTGTTCAATCAGATTCATAAACCTCATCACTGTGGCCAGTTCAATCAAATTCATAAACCTCATCGCTGTGGCCAGTTCAATCAAATACCGATATATATATCAGCATAATGCATCTGACCAGTCATACTAATCATAGCAAATATGCAAATGAGAACAGTGTGGTATGACAGGAGATTGGTTTCCCTGCTTCCTTTCATGTGAATTAAATAAAACATATATTCTTATTATAGTTGTGTCACATCCTTTACAAGCAAAAGTTGTACATTTGTATTTGAACTATATAATCAGAACATTAATCCTTGATACTGTGATCTACTATTACTTGGAAGTAATAATCCTTGGTAGTTCAGATAAAATATCTCATAGTCCATTATCGTATCTCATTAAATCTGAACTACATTCTTCCCTGTCCAGTGCCATAACTAATTAAATCTGGGCTATATTTTTTCCTGTCCAGTTCGGTAACTAATTTATTCTGGACTACATTCCTGCCTGTCCAGTGCTATAACTAATTAAATCTGGACTAAATTCCTGCTTGTCCAGTGCCATAGCTAATTAAATCTGGACTACATTCCTCCTTGTCCAGTGCTATAACTAATTAAATCTGGACTACATTCCTCCTTGTCCAGTGCTATAACTAATTAAATCTGGACTAAATTCCACCTTGTCCAGTGCTATAACTAATTAAATCTGGACTAAATTCCTTCTTGGCCAGTGCCATAGCTAATTAAATCTGGACTACATTCCTCCTTGTCCAGTGCTATAACTAATTAAATCTGGACTACATTCCTGCCTGCCCAGTGCTATAACTAATTAAATCTGGACTACATTCCTGCTTGGCCAGTACTATAACTAATTTAATCTGAACTGAATTCCTCCCTGTCCAGTGCTGTAACTAATTAAATCTGGACTACATTCCTGCTTGGCCAGTGTCATAGCTAATTCATTCTGGACTACATTCCTGAAAGTGTACCCACCAGCATTCTGCCTCCACCCTGCAGGGTACCACGGGCCCAGGAGCTGAACAGGAGCAGTTTAACAGGGCAATGAAGTCCGTGGAGCAGGTCACATTACAGACACACGCGCCTGCAGACGAAGCAGAAGAGGACATGCTGTTACCGTGGACTGCTTTCACTGGAATTATTAGAAGTATCAAAAATAATAATAATTCCGCACACTGTTACTTTTGCATAAATTCACTTATTTTGTTGTCACAGTGGCAATGCTTTGGCCTGAAGACCTTCAGCAAAGCATGTGCTTCTTTGAGAACACTGGTTACCTGGTGGGCAAACCATGTCCCTATTAGTGTGGAGATCAATGTAATGTAATTCAAACACGTATGAAGCAGAGCTGGTCCTTAGCCACTTGTTCGAGTGTAGCCCCTCAGATTGCTTTCGAAACCTGTATCAGGGCTTGGCATGAGCAGGAATACGCGCCAAGCAGGCGTGCCAAGGCCAACGGCCGCACTGCAACAAACGACGTTTGAAATGATGTGGCCCCTCTTCAGGCCTCTACCAGGACTGCACCCGTCACGGCCAGCATGAACAGAAGACAGAACGACAAACGCCCACCCTCTTACTTTGGCCTAATACAGGTTCTCAGTATCCTGTGGTTTACACCCCAGCATCATGTGCTTAGCAGACAACAGCTCGGCCATTTTGTTTGCACTTGCTCGTGCCCTCAGCCTTAGGGAGAGCCATGCTCCCCGCTGATTCTGGAACAACAAACTCGTCTAACATCAGCCGTAGTCTGACAGAAACTGACCGAATACAGGAAAATTTGGCTTCGACAAAAATTTAATCTGGGAAATGATGAAAGCAGATTTATATGAAATAAATGAACCTACAGTGTTGCAACATGACCAAAAGCCCCAGGGAAATCAAGCCAGCCTGTTGGACACTCATAGTGCGGATTGGGGTCCAGATGCATTGATTCCTTTGGGAAGCCGATATATCACAGGTGACTCCAGACACAACTTAAGACCTGGAGAAATAAAAGAGAAATACATTATCCACTTCTGTCTGCTATCTTTCTCACAGGCTGTGTGGTCAATGTAATCAAAACTGTTATATTATTTTATTATAAACCACTGCAATAATATAGTGCTATTTTCTTATCTGTACCAAACGCCTCTAAAATTGATGATGATGGTTATTTAGGATACTTTTGCTATGCATTTACTCAAGCATAATTCCCATATTCATTTTTTGTAAAAACATAAATAAATAAAAAAAGAGAGACATTTTATATATGCACATAAATTGCTTAGAAAATACAGGTTGATAATATTTTGCTATTCAATTTCCATCCTTTGTTTTAAGGTTATACACATTTTGTTATTTGTTAAACATATACATTTTGGAACTTGTACTTATGTGTACATTTTTAGCAATCAGAATTCATACTTACTTAACCTTATTTTTTTAACCTTATTTTTTCCCATATGTGTCTCCAATAATAGATCATAAAAATAGTCCATTCCATTATCACTCACACAGATCCAAAGAATCCTCTAAAATGTTCATGCTTTATCCATCGGCTCCATCTTTTTCAAAGTTTGAATTCATCATCCATGATTGACACTACAACAAATGATTATTTAGGAAGGGTTTTAGAGACAAGCAAACTCAACCGCCTCTAGCTACTGCGTAACTGAAGACAAAACCACCGTCATTCTTGTTTCATTCTTGTCTGACATTTTCGAAAAATTCCTACTTGTCATAACACAATCAACACATTACTCATTCCAGGCAGGTCTATTTTTAAAGACGCGTCTTCAATAAACAATACATTTTTTTTTCTTTCTTTACTGCACTTTATCAGATCGTACCCCCAATATACATTGTTCTGTTTCAGTTTGCTTAAAAAGACAAATGAATACAATCGTGATCACATGCCGCTATGCATTATTGATAAGTAACAGCAGAATGTATGGTGTTATCAGCTTAAATCATTAAGCCACATGAAAAATACACTGAAGATACTATGTAGTTATACAGAGTCATAAATTGAACATACATACATTCTCGTCTCACCAGAGTGATTAAAATGTAGTGCACATACCTTTATATCCTCATCAGATTATTATATATCATTTTAGATATTGACAGGTATTGTGATGAGTAATGGCGAAGCACTCCAAGCCATGGTCTGTTTCACTCACAGTTTGGAGCCCGTACCGTTGGGCTGTCTGCGACATCGGAGCAAATCGGGTACCACGTCACAAGGATGTGGCTTTGTGGTTTCCATAGAAATGTCCCTCAAACACGTTCCTGTTTTGCAGCATAATGTAAACTGTGTACTCGCGAAAACGATGAGTGATATAGCACTTTTAAATGTCAACAGAAAGAGTACTGTGGCTTTAAAACCATCAAGGCTTTCTTTAGCGGTATAAATAATCATGAAAGAGCAGTAAAATTTACACAATGAAATTATATTTATATATATATATTGTACAAATATACTGTAATACATTGATTGATACATTTAAATATGTGGAGGCTGGTTTCACAGATACAGCAGTGGTACGTCTTCATTGAAGTTGGTTTCACAGATTCAACAGCGCCATGTCTTCACTGAAGCCAAGGCCTTCATATCTGCAGCATAAAGGGTTTATAAAGCTTTAGGGCTGTGTAACAAATGTAATAAAACCCTATGACACATGTGGCATCTTGTTTTAATGTAGCCCATTATGAAAGCCCCGTTATGACAGTTTGAAACTGGATATTATCATCATTTGGTGCGTTATAACTTATATTACAATATGCAGTGATGTATGGCAGTCTTGGTTTTGACCCAACTAAGGGACCAATCATTGTGTCAGGGTAAGAAACGGTTGATCAGTGGATTATGTACACCGGATACAAGACGGCTATCGAAGCACACCAGCATATGGATGCTCCAGTTTTTTAGGGCAGTTTTAACCGACGCAATTCACACGATGCGCAGAGTAAGAGTGTTCCTGGGTAGGAGGCTCTCTGAGGCCTACTTATGAATTTGCTGACTGCCTGGTTGCAGTAAGGAAACGATGCATGTTGCAAGCGCGCCATCGGTAAGGAGGCTTTTCAGAAGCACCTGAAATATTAATGATGCATCTTATAATGGCTCTTGGAGCTAAAATTTGGAAACAGGGTCCTGATTGTGTTTTGATCACATGCTTGAATTTAAAAGAGAAACGATACTGAAAAGCACCCAGCATGATACAATTGCATGAAGAAAATGTCATCAATGGTTCCCCATATTCTAAGCAGATGGTGAGACTGTAATTTGTATTTGTTAATGTGAGTAAGACATCTTGAAATGTTAAGGAAAAACCTTGATCATATCTTGGTTTCAAAGTAATCAACAAAAATGAATGCAACACTAATAGAACATTGTGTGGCTGTTAGAATATTGCTATTGTTTTGTTTAATTGTATGCCTGCTATGCCTTGAAGGTAAATAAACACACTGACCGTTGGCCTTTTGTGGGAATTTCTATTAAAAACATTCACATCCTCTCTTTTAGCTGCAGAGCCTTGTTCTTACAGCTTACAAAACCACAAGTTCCTCAACATAAACAAAGCCATGAGATTAGTTAGGGGATCCCCTTGCTGATAAGACTTACAGTTTTCTTTTTCACAGTTAGGGTTTCCCATTGCTGACAGGCTAAAAGGGTCAGTTGCAGTGTGCTTAACTGAAGTTAATTGTTTAAACCTCAGGTTGACACCGGTGGTTCCCAAACTCAGTCCTGGGGGACCCCTGTGTGTATGCTAGTTTTCAGTCCAACCACAGTCGTAATCTCAGAATTTTAACTGTTATTATTATTTACCCTAAATTTTGGTTGGAACAAAAACCAGCGTACACAGTGGTACCCTGAGATCGAGATCCAGAACCACTGGCATAGACTACAGGACTGCATTGCAACTAGAACAACAATCTGAATCTGTGAAATAAAGATTAGCCGTTCAAATTGTAATGCAGTTCTGCAGTGTAGAGATTAAAGCCTGAGGTTTTAACGACAGCCAATAATAGGATCAAATACTGCAGTGTCCCTGCAAAACTGCAGGTAGGAACGTCTTTGGGTCATGCAGTAGGAACCCTACCTGGTGACAGCTGCCCCGTCTGATATTTATGTGCATCTCCTGTTCTTGTCCAGCCTTTCAGGGCTCAACTGGAGGCTAATATTTTAGCATCGCTCAGATCTGAATTACATCCTAACATACCCACCCAGCAGGTCCCCTTACTGAGCGTGCACAAAAGAACAATGCAAAATGGAACAGAACATGATTCAAGGTTTTACATGAATATTTGATTTTTAAATTAACCCTCCCCCCTCCCCCTTCACAATTCTCTCTGCTCTCTGCCTCAGCTGTCTTACAAGAAACCGGCAACTTCTGCTGCAATATGGAAAGTACGAGTTCACACTTCTGCAAACGACTCTGTATGCAAACAGCCTTTATTAGTACCTGCCAATGTTAGCATCGAGCTCACACCAACTGAGGCACAACAATGCCAGACGTACGGTGAACGCTGGATGTAGCGGCTGGTCCTATGACCAACCTTAATGCAAACTGAGCCCTGGACGACCACATCTGCATAATCCCTTTATGTTGAGGCCTTTGGTTTGACATTTGCTTCTAAATAACATGTTTTATTGACTAAAGCTGTTCTGGCGAACCTTGCATCAAGAATCACCGGTTTGGTGAACTGACAAACTTAAATAAATACATGGTAACGGATGGTGACTTCTCCCTGGGATTTCCGAACTGGTCACAAACAATATCTTACAAAGAGTTATTAATCAGTAACAAAAGGATTTTTTACTTCAGGTCACTTATAATGTTTCTTTTGGGCAACATCTAAGAAATTCACAATACTTGATTATTAAGTGCTGATAAATGTTCAACATATTAGTTAGATAGTTAGTTAGTTAGTTAGTTGGTTAGGTTGTTTAATTTGACAAGTTGATAAATCAAAGTCTTGCATTGTTGAGGGTAACACAATAAAGTTAGCAGATGTTAAGCAGTAGCAGTGGAGGCAAAATGCCTTCACAACAGTATAAATATAGTGTACACAATATAGTGTGGCTATATAGCCATTAGTAAGAATATCATTAGTGCTTATTAGTGTGACCACAATAAATATGGTCACACACAAAAAACTGGATTACCAATAATAATACACACGTGCATTTTTTCCTTTATTTTGATGTACAACTCTGGTAAAACTTACACACAAAACCAAACCTCACCTTTGTTTTGACCTATGAAAAAAATCAGGCAGCGTATTTGTCTGTTCTCTGAGAGCTCTGCGGAGCAGGAGCCGTTCAGGTGAGCTTCTCGTCTCCTCGCAGCCGTTGTGCCTGAGCGTGCGGCTTTGTGGTCACGTCGCCGAACGCCTCCCCGCCACTTTTTTCAGAGAACTGCTGCACTTCTCAGATTTTCAAGTAAACGCTGCAAAAACCGCCTCGACGAGACAAGACATTGCGCTGTGTCAGGACCGTGAGTTAAAAAAAAACGTACCAAATACGCACCCTATATGAAATTAGCCAAACGCATTGCATTATAGGCCCAGGACATCGTAGACTGAGCAGAGGCGGTAATAATGCACAGATTCTGGGACAGGACTTACACATGCCCAGTCAATAGAAACTCAGGATCCAGGGAGTGATGGGACATGAAGTCCATGTCAAAGAAAAGAGACGAACTTATCGCATCAGCTAATACAGCCGGAAAAAAAACTCAGGCTTCTTCATTCCCCACTCCCCTCCCTGTCGATCTGGGTTTTCGATGTGGGTTCTGTGAGTAGTAAGCTGCTCTGGGCAAATTCTGCTCACAAACGTATGTGGCAGGGCTCGGTTTGTTGGACATGTCCAGGGCAATCGAAAGATCATGCCTACTGGGAAGAGAGCACACTTTAAATACCTGGATTAATTGGTAATGCAGTCCAGGTGCGTGTGCCTACTTAACCAGTAGGCGTGGTCCTTTGATTGCCCTACAAATCTCCCACAAACCAGGCCCTGCCACAGCGTATTTCTGAAGCACTATATTGTAGAAACGAGGTAGAACATATTTTAAGCAGACGGAACAGTCATCAGTAAACCAACTGGCATAAACGTGAAAGTAAACACATGCGGGTGAATGCAAACCACAGAGATCGATGATGCAGGTGCACTGTGTATCTATGGCACACACTGTGCAGTATGCTCACAGGAGGACACAGAGTGCTGAACTAAAGGTTTATCTAGAACACAAAGTAACCCACGTTTGGGCCACAGAGCTGGTGTGTGGATTACACCAGATCGGGTGGTACGGAGTTTAATGTCCGTGAGGGGTGAGAGTCTGTGGCCAGTGTAGTCATTCTGTGCGAAACCTTAAAAACCACAAAGCTCTCAGTGCTGTATGGGTATGGGACCCACCCAGCAGCAGATTGCACAGTTAACTCACCTCTCTAAAGCAGCTGATTACACAAGTTTATTTAGCCTGAAATGCTTTTTGATTTTTAAGGTGGGCATCAGTTTGAATGAGATAATCCTCACAGAACAGCTGCTATTCATTTGGCACTACGCTGCAGCATCCAGGTGCACACCACAGAGGGTGCTAAAACCCAGGTATTTTTTGGTATTACAAGATGCTACATCTCTGACTACAGTTTTGAGCACAATTTAAATCAGAATCAATTCAAGTAGAAAACCAGATCCGCGCATGCCGATTACAGAGAATGTTCGTGGATCAAATCTCCACGTTTTAAAGGGTGCCTAAAGACTCACCTCACGACAGAACTTATAACCTGAGCTGACAAACCGTGGTCCAGCACGGCTGCAGCCGGGAAGGTTTTGAGGCATTTTTTAAAATTAATTAAACCCCAGTAGCTTGGTTTCTTGGTGCTGGTAAAGTTTAGCTGATAGGGTGTATTATTGGAATGTTAATGGCAGCAGGTCAGCACACTGAGCATTGAAGACCTGTCTGTCAGGTTTTACAGCTGCATCCACAAGCAGGTATTAGTACACAGGAAGCACTGTCTGAACAAGACCTTCGCTTTGAGCCTGACCTTTCAGGGCTAAATTAAATCTCGGGAGGGGGGGAGGGGGGGGAGGGGTGCGATTTACAAAGCACCCACAATGGGTGTTAGGCCCAGGGAACTGCACTACCTGCGAGGACAGATTGCACTGTCAGGGTCATGCATATTTAAACTGTGCTAAAATATGCATGCATTTCAGTGCCAAAATGACTCGCTTCATCCAGAATGGCGCTCAATACAGGACACGATCCGCAACGGTTGTTGTAAATTACCGGTAGCGATGAGCGTGTGTTTCTCTAAAACACGCAGAAGCTTGGGGGTGACGCAGCATCGGTCTGGCCACAGGCATCAGTCAGAGCAGCAGGAAGAACACACCACTAACCTGTTCAGTGTGCAGCACAGCAGACCTGATTAAACGATTTTCATTACAGGCCTGCATGCAATACTAGATTCGCTTGATGACAAAGATGCAATTGAACCTGCCTTTTTTTTTGGTTTTTTGCATTAATTCAAATAGCTATAATTCAAATATGCAGTCGATTATGTTATTTTATTAAAAATGGTCCAAGTCCATATGAATTCAAATAGTAAGCTTTTCCAAGCATTCTGGTCATTCAGATGATTCTGTCTGTGGCTTCATGAGTCATTATTAATCCCAGTCATTATTAATCCCACGCCATTAGATGTGTGCAAAATTAATCCCTGATAAAATGACAGACGTTATAATTTATGCTATTAAGCCAGTTCTTGTTCGACTTTAAAAATAGCTCTGATCGGTACCAGCCTTTGACTGCATCAGTGCATTTGGATATAAACTGACTGACTCGTCTAATAATTACAAACTGTGGTCAGACAACTGAGATCAGGTGCAGCCTCCAATGCAAACTGTTGCAGATCAAACTTGTCCTCACCCTCGCTCAAAAACTATCTCACCAATGCAGATCCGATGGCCGAAATGCAATGTTTTATGTGAAAATGTGATGTATCGTAGTCTAAATTCAAATCAAATCAAATCAAATTTTATTTGTAGGGCGTATTTTACAGCAGTTGTCACAATACGCTCTACAGACAACCCTGGCCTAAACCCCCACAGGAGCAAGCCTAAGGCAACAGTGACAAGAAAAAACTCCCTGTGGCAGATGGGAAGAAACCTCGGAAAGGACCAGGCTCAAGGAGGAAACCCATTGCCCGTAGGTATGAGTGTGTGAGTGAATGGTGTGTGTGCCCTATGATGGATTGGTGACCTTTTCTATATTTCTGTCTCTTGCCCAATGCACGCTGGGATACGCTTTGACCCCCCGACAAGCCTGACCAGGAATAAGTGCGTTAGATAATGGTTGAATGGATGGATGCATGAGCGCAAAATGATTGGGAGTGCTCATCTGATAACACGCAAATCTCAGAAAAACGCTAGTAGATTTCTCAAGCCAAAAAAGCCACTACGTCATCAGAAACAAGCCATAAGTTAGCTTTCACCATTAAACCTATGTGACCACGAATGAGAAAAAAGGGGTCGCTTCCTATGCTTCAAAATAAGCGACTGGATTTTTAAAACGAGCCCAAAAAAGCTGCAACCCGTGACTTCGGGAAGAAGAAGCCCAAAGTCACGTTTTATAAGTGGTCATGGCAACGCTGGTGTGCAGCTCTGTGACTTGATTTTTAAAAATGCCATATTAGTTCCTTCTTGTCTCTACTGCACGCACGTGACACAGTGTGTGTTGTGGTAACAAGACATTTGCTAATTGCACCCCAACCGGGTTGAATGACACACATGTTCAGGCAAGAGAATAATTGAATATGGCGTGGACATTGTTTTCTGCTGTCGCGCAATAAACAACGCTAACTGCGCTTGGTATTTTATTCGGTGGATTTACCCAGCCGCCTCAGTGCGGCAAACTGTGCCAGCAGGGATTCTTCACCAGCTGTCACAGGCATAAACAACGGCAGAATATCTCACAGGATCCCGATCTGAAATCTTTCTCACCTTCCGACGAACCTACAACAAAGCATCTATCACGCTGCCCGTTTTTCGAGAAATGAAACGCGGCCTGTGTGGTATTGGATTTAGGCTCTGTTTCACCTGGATCTCGTCCCTTCTCACAGACCTCACTCAACAGTGAAATTATTGACTGGCCTGATGATGGATTCACCTTCCTGTTTGGTATGAGAAGTTAATGCAAGCAGGGATAAGAGCCATTTTTCAGGTTGTGCTGGTACCTTCTTCAACCGGAGGACAGGTGTTTAGACTGTTTTGTTTGACGGTGTTGAATCTACGGAGTCACAGTATCAAGCTCCTCCCTGCTTGCGTACGGCAGGCCCAGCGGCCTTGCTTGAAACTGAAAGACTAGTGGCAGACTATTCTGAGATTATCCTGACATAGCTCTCCTGTGATATGATTGGAGCTAGCTAGTTTTAGCCCGAACGGCGTGGTATGGGATTGCAGTGTTCCTGAATAGTGCTGTCTGGGATTGTGGTCCGGGATTGCGGCATTCATGAACGACACGTTGTGGGATCACGGAAATCCTGAACAGCTCTTTCTGGGATGATGGCGTTCCTGAATAGCACAGTCTTGAAACAAAGCATTTCTGAAATGTGCATCGTGGGATCACAACATTCCTGAAGAGCATAGTTTGGGATCACGGTGTTCCTGAATAATGCTTTCCAGGGTTGCGGCATTCCTGAACAGCACATTGCAGGATTGCGTCATTCCTGAACAGAAATTTCTGGAATCATGGAACTCCTAAACAGTGCAGTCTGGGATTGCTCTGTTCTTGAACAGTGCAGTCTGGGATTGAGGCACTCCCGTACAGTGCAGATTGTGGGACTCCTGAACCATGGTGCAGAAGAAGGAGGCTTTGATGAAGAAGAGGAAAAATAGAACTATCTTTGCCAGGAAACTGCCATCTCCACCTCATCCCAGGAGGTCCAATTAGGTTGTAGACTGCACAGACACACTGTTCTGTAATTTAAAGGTCAACTAATCTGATTGGCAGTCTGTGATGGGCGTAATAAAATATTTACCTGTGTGGTTTGTCTTCCTTGTGGATCTGAAGGAGAGATGTGAAATGGAGAGAGAGGCACAGGGAGGAGGAGAGAAGAGGAGGAGATTGGCCTGATCAGACAGTTATGCTGGCGACATAGCTCAGGAGGTAAGACCGATTGTCTGGCAGTCGGAGGGTTGCCGGTTCAAACCCCGCCCTGGGCGTGTCGAAGTGTCCTTGAGCAAGACACCTAACCCCCAACTGCTCTGGCGAATGAGAGGCATCAATTGTAAAGCGCTTTGGATAAAAGCGCTATATAAATGCAGTCCATTTACCATTCTCAGGTCAGACTTCACTTGAGATAGAAAAGCAACAGTATGATCTTGATTTGCTAAAATCTCTATCAGAACGCTCTGTCTCCTCCTGATGCCAAAACTGCTATCAGCAAATTTCTTTTTTCAGAAATTCAAAGTCAGTCTCAATATGCTTTGGCTAACAAATTGTGGAGTGTTCAGTGTTGATATTTTGTTGTTACACATTTTGCAGAGGTCTACTTAAAAAAAAGAAACATAAAAAATGTGAATGTTACTTGTTAAGAAAATGATAACAGAATGCATTATTCAAGCTTAAGAACAGAGTGCATTGCAATAGGATCAAATCCAGGCCTGACTGTTTGCTCTCGTTCATTGCTTGTCATTGGGGAAACTGTGCTTCCTTGACATTACGTCTTATTTTTCTTTGCCTCCAGGTGGCAGTGTGTGAAACCCCTACTCTTAGGGCTGAGGGAGGGGGGTGTAGGTTTTACCGAGGGAGGTGTGGGTTGGTGACATCATACTGAAGGTGAGGAGAGGATGTTGGTCATCTGAAGAGGATCTCACAGCCTCATCACCAACCCAGTGCAGCCACACCCCATCTCCCACGGGCTAGCTCTACAGGAATGAGAGATCATGTGGAGCTTTGAGGAAAGCAGATCAATGGCTTCACATCTGAGGATTTGTCCTTCACTCTACAACAACCTTCAACCTTCAAGATCTGTCTCTTCTGTCTCATGCTGCTGCTTTGCAAAGTTAAATTATTTTGACTGGATGCTTTAAGCCAAGCAGAGCTAACTGTCTTGGCCATAAAATACTTTCAGCTGACGCGAGGTGTTTTATGGGTAATTCGGTCTCTGACCGAAACGTCAGTAATAAAGTTTTGCAAGTGTTGCAAGTAAGCAGTGTGGCAGCAAATATTTTTTTCACTTCATCGATATATCGTAGACCCATGAAATTATGGCTTAGCTGTTCTGTTGTGTACTGAAATTTGTGGAGTGCAGGACCAAATCACAATAAACAATTGTCTTTGTCCCAAAAAGCATGGGTCCCACTGTTAATAATTTCAGCTAAATCTCAGTGTCTTTTCTTCTGTGGAGATGTGTGTGTGTGTGTGTGTGTGTGTGTGGGTGTGTGCGTGTGTGTCTGTGTGTGTGCATGTGTGTGTACGTGCATGTGTGTGTGGGTGTGTGCATGTGTGTGTGTACGTGCATGTGTGTGTGGGCGTGTGCATGTGTGTACGTGCATGTGTGTGTGGGTGTGTGCATGTATGTGCATACGCCTGCATGCATGCGGGCGTGTTTCAGGTTTTTAACTAACATGTCAATGTAATTGTTCAAGTATTGTCTCAATTTCACGGCTTCTTTTCTATCTGTAATTCCACATGTCAGAAGACAAAGAGGAGATGTGCAGTTCTCTGCTGTCATACCCTCTCATTACTGAGGTAAGGTTTGCAGGTGTTAGTTGTAATTGCTGCCTGGCTGGTGCAGAAAATTGATGCTCTCGTAGTGGATAAACAGGTTAGATGTGATCCATGTCTGCATGCAGAAGAATGATGGTGTTTATCCTCCGAAGATACATAACTTCATCAGTCCCCCATTAATAAGATTCCCCCTCATCCCTGTAAATACACAGACCCCCTCCACAAGATGCCCTGTCTGGTCTTAGACACCTGAAGCTGCAAGAGCACGCAGCTGTTTGCAAGCCAGATAAAGCACAGCACAGCGAAACCAGTTTCAGAAACCTTATGGTACTGGACCAGAAGACCACCGTTATATTGACAGAACTGGAATAGTTTCTTCTAACTATCCACTGCTAAGGCTTCTAAAAGAACATGCAAAAACAACAGCACATTTTCAGGGAGTTGTGCTGGATGTCTGTAGTTTTCAACTATTGCCATTTGTATTGTGTATCATTGGTGAGTGTTGTTGTGTAATTCTAGTATTTATTTAAGTTCTGCCCTCATGAGCTACTTCCGAAGTGAAAGAGATGATATGTCTCACATTTCATTTTCTAGTGAAATGAAGGTAAAACAAATTATTCCCATTAATCTTGATAATCATCAGACTTGCCACACATCCAATTATGAGTCAGAGTTCAGGACAGATGTTGAGGGAATCTACACATCTTCATTTACCAGTTTTTTTAAATGGTCATTGAATAATAAAATAAAATAAAAAATAAAAATAATAATAATAACAATAAAAAATATATAATGATAATAATAATAATAATAATAATAATAATAATTATTATTATTATTATTATTATTATTATTATTATTATTATTATTATTATTATTATTAATACAATTTATTGGTAGAGAATCCCCCCCCCAACTACCTTAATTCAAACTGAACTGCATGTTGTAAACTAGGCCCAGAATGAACCAATCAATCAATCATTACATAAATGAATGAATGAATGAATGAAAGGTTTGCAGAGGTCATAAACTGCATTTAACTCTCATGTTCTCCCTTTAAAAGGCCAGCACAGACATTCTCCTGCACCCTGGTGTGAAACACTTTGTGTTGTTTGTTGGGATTGATAGGGTTACATCAGAACTTGTCCTTTTCCAAAACACAGGCCTACGTGTTGACTCATTGTCCGAGACACAAATGAACCGATAACTGTTTTGTACAGACATGTACAAGGCTTTGATGCCAGTTAAATCACAAAATGCACAACCATTATACAAGCAGTGAATACTAGCTGATTTGATTGAAAGTTGAAATCAAGTTCATAAAGGTGCGCCAAATAGTTTGCATACACAAGTATGTTTTGGATGCATTTGTGAAGTATCCATCAAGAAAAAGGCCATTCTTCAGTAACACCAAGGTCATGCATGCCAGGATTTATTTCCAAAACAACTTTCCCGTAAATCTTCCCTCATTCATTTCAACTGCAGTAAAGATTGGTTCCAGAGTACCATATTATTAGGTTTCCCGGGTCGTTACCTGAAATGCACCCTGACTGACGCTAAAATGCACTGTATGAAGTTAGCAGGCTGTCGCGCTCTTGTTGCTGACAACTAGGCTAGATGTATTGCAGTTAAGTTGCAACACGCAGAATTTCACATGACGTGAGAAATCACACTCGCTGCGGGTTTCAACGCAAGATCCTCTGCTATAAATCCGCATCTGCACCCGACACATAAAGCCAATACAGGATACCTGCATCCTCATTGTAGGACTCTGACGTCAAACGTTACCACCGCCCTGCAGTGCCAGAGGTTCTAGTTGATGGAGAGGAGAGAAGCGGCCCTCGTTACAATGGACCAGGATTTGGAAACTAAATTCCCGCTTTGAGAGAGGGAAAAAAACATGAACGAAAGAGACCTCTCTCGGAAGCTATGCTTATTCGAAGCCTGGAATACCACCGGAGTGAGTGTTCTACCGAAAGGAAGAAGCGCTTACAGCGTCTCATGTGGAATTTCAGGGGGCTTTCCTGCAGCAGCGGCGAGACCGGGGGAAATCTGCAGGAACATTTCATTTGCAAAACAGCAAAGTGATTGGCAGTCACCTTGTTCTGAAATGACTGCAAGAGCTTTACGAGCTGAGGTGGTTAGCTACTAGTAATGACATTTCGGGGTGCAGCTTCAGTTTGTTTAATCATATACTTGAGCTCATTGGAAAAATAATATAACTGATATTTTGACTTTGCTGACATCAGCTGTTTAGCTAGCTAGCCCGCTAGCTGTTGTTTTGCAATGAAGGAATGTTAGTGGCTGCACGCTTGTGAATTCTGCGACATGGCCTGCTTTTTGCTGGGAAAACCCTTTCTTGCTGGCTTGTTTGTTATAGACACCTTGCAGTCGCCTAGCGTGCATGCTAATAATACAGTGCTGTAGCTTAGCTAGCTAACTACATACGAATAACATGGGAAGTATTTCAGTAGGAGATAAATTGTTGTTTTGACTGGCCAGCTATTTAAAATCTTTGCTTGAGTTAATCAGTCGGTGCAATGTCTATTAGGACCGTTGAGCCCAGCTAGCAGTGCGAACCGGCAAGCCTGGGCTGGAATATGCCTAAGAAGGACAGTGGCAGCTCGATGCTGAATGTCGTGTCCTGGCTGGCTTTTTCAGGGACGCGCACTAGCGAGAAAGGGAAAGGGGGCTATTACGTTGGTTTGACAGGTAGCCTGGCTGGGCTAGATGGATATCTTGCTATGGCTTATTTTTATCCAAAAATTACCATAAAAAGAGAACTTGCCTCCGACAAAATGAGCAAGGAATTTCACAGTAAACATCCAGATTCCATGATAAGGCACTGAAAATGTTCGAGCGTTAGGTTGTCCGCTTATTCAAGCTAACTTAAGAACATCTTGCGCTATTTTGTAATTTACAGCCTATTTGTCGTGGGTGTCCGAGAATCGCAGTGATGTCTAAATCGGCGACTAAAGAAAAGAAATCTTTCAGCAAGAAGCTGTTCCGCAGGGGCTCCGTGCGCTCCGTGGGGAGTTTCATGAGCAGGGTGCTGAGGACTCTCTCTACCCTGTCTCACTTCGGCACGGAGGAACACGCCGCCGAACACGAGAAAGACGACGGGGGCTTCACTTTATTTAAGACTGGTGCCAAAGGTTCCGTCCCCTCAGCTGAAAGCGACTGCTTTCTGGCCGGAGACAAGATCCCCGGAGTGTCCGGGCTCAAGAATCATGGGAACACTTGTTACATGAATGCAATTCTGCAGTGTCTGAGTAACACTGAGCTCTTTGCGGAGTACTTGGCGTTAGAGCACTACCGGGGGGAGGACGCGGAGGAGGACAAATCCAGGTCCAGCAGCGTCTTTTCGTACAGAAAGGGTGTACACGAGAGGGGGGAGGTCACGGAACAGCTGTCCAGTCTGGTTCGAGCTTTATGGACCTTTGAATACACTCCGCAGCATAGCCGGGAATTCAAGGTATGTTGCTTGCTAGATGACACATCTGACTAATCTGTCTCCCTGCTGCAACGTTTCTTCAGTTGAACCGCGCGCGCGCGCGCGCACGCACGTTATAACGCTTGTGGTTGGGCGTTCGTTGAACATCATTTTCGTGTTGCTGACAGGCGCAATATTTAAGTGTTTTTGGAACTCATTTCTACAGTTTTGTGCCAGCAGCCATCTCTCCCGTAGTGCTAAATTTAAAACTATGAATTTAAATGTGCTATGAGAACATTAGTGCTTTTCGGATGACCCAAGTCTTCCTGCGGGGTCCCCTCATACAGTAAATCTAGCCTAATAATAAATAGGCTTATTAACCTTTTCCTAAACACTTTACATTATGCTTTATGTCACAGGTAATTATAAAATGAATTCTCTTTTTCAGAGAATGACCCCACGTGACCTATAGATTCTCCTCATCATCTTATTGCACAGCTGCATAGCACAGATGTTCTATGCCACAGCTGTTGCCGTGGACCTGTCTGTTCACCTCCACAAGACCTGCACACAAACACAGTTGTACTAATAATAATAATAATTATTATAATAACTGAATGTCACATGGGTCAAAGTACTCAATTCTTAAACAAGGTGTCCTTGCTTAAGACAAAAAAAAATAGTTGCCTGTCACCTGAGGAAAAAGGGAGCAGCTTTCACTGCTGTTCCTTTTTAAAACATAGCAGCACTGAATTAGGTTAGAAAAAGGACATTCCCAGACAATGTAGCCTAATGTAAGCTTTCCCTTGGACTCCTGCAGTATTGACTTAGTGTATGTGTGACCTTTTGTCATTGTTTTATGCCCACACAGTGAAGCAAGTTCAAAGACACTGAAAAGTATTAACAGGCGTGTGAGTGTGTGTGTGTGGGGGGGGGGGGGGGGGCAGGTGCTTGAGGGCACCTGCCCCTTTTGCCCCAAGTGCCCATTGATTTGATAATAAAAATGTATATTTGCATTATTACTGTTGTTGTGGTTAATTTTTTTTTTTTTACTTCATTGACAAAATATATTTTGTACAATATCTGGGTGGCATAGACCAGTTTTTCTAGGTTGACAGGCCTTTTTTTCTCACTTTGAGATTCTGCCCCTCAGAATGTATCTGTAGGGACCCGCTAATTAGATGCTCTTAATCCAGGGAAGTTGTTAATTTTTGATCGGACCTGGAGGCGGTATTCTCTTCCTTTCCTCCAATTATATTTTTAGTCATAAGTCTGAATTATTGAATTGAAAGAAGGAAAGTTTGTGATAGATTGCCTGAAAGATGCATGGAGTTCACATGATTACTTTTTCACAATGTGACCAGTAAAGGGCTAATCACATGTTGTACTTTTAGAGATGATGAGGTTGTTATTGTTAAAGTGAGGATGCGGTAGGGTTTTCTGCCCAATAGCATTAGACTCCTCTCGTACACCAGTGCCTCTCTGGGTTTTTATTGGTCTGTGAACTGTAACTCTGAGGATGCCGGTGTCTTCAGCTGTGAAATTTCTGTCTGCCATCTCACAGTGGTTGATTTTCCTGTTCTGCTGAGCCCTGCATGATGCAACCAAAATCTAACATTAGGATAAATAAATCCTGTTTAATTTAGCTGAATTTAGTAATTACTTGGGGCCTAGCATAATTGTTTACTGTCTTCCAGTGAGTTGAACCTTCATAGTCTCACTGTTCTCCGGATCACTACTGGAGTCTTTGCTTTTGTTTGAGGTCCTTCACAAAAGTGAGTCATTTCTCTCCATGATTGTCCCCAACTGCACTTCCTCCTCCAGTCCAGGGAAATTTGACAAAGATGGCTGCCGCTCTAAATATTTTGGATTCCACCTGCAGGCTTGCTTCATAAGGCTGGTGCACACCATCCAAATAAGAAATTCAAGAGTCCGCCTCACATCTCAGGTCTTGGGGGTCCTTTAATTCCATAATTGGATCAATAATGTTGCAAACTTGAGTCTTCAGTTTTGATATATGTTTCTGCCATTTTAATAATTGGGGTAATTTTTGTGTTTGATTTTTTGCTGGTCGAGGCATTTCAGAGGTTTATGCCTCACTCTCCTTTTGTGTTTATGATGTTTAAACATTGAAACTGATCATGCAGGTGTCCCATATTTGAAGTCTGGAATGTTCTGTGAAAGCATGCAACCAAAATAATACGGCAAGACAGTAAAGCACAGAATCTTGGAAACGGTGACTTGTCAATGCTAACACTAATCTTGATTCCCACTGTATCTTCCTCTGTAATCTTTGAGCAGTCCTTTGCTTTTGCTCCAGAAACTTTAGCATTGAGCTAACGAATGAGTGTTTTTAACTGTGGTTCCAGCAGACTAGAAATAGATCTTTTTCAGCGTTCCACAGGATTCATTACCATGCCAGCTCGGCAGGTCCAGTGCCCACACCGACTCCTGCATGTTTTATTGTTAAACATGTGTAAAAACGTTAAAGGTGCACACAGTATGTAAGTTTGGAGAAATGAGTGAGAGAGAGCTAGATTTTGAAAAAACATTCCTCCCCCTATAACATTCCCTGTACCAATTCGTCGGTGTGCTAAACTAATCAAAGCTATTAACTCACCGGTTAATAGAGCTTTTAGTGGAGATGTTGGAAACTCACCAGTCTATTACAGGTTGAGCATGGTCACATGATTGATTACTCATCTTCTCGTAGACAGCCTATGTTCTGCTCAGCTTAGTGTCAGTAACCAACCACTTACTACCCAACAAGGTCTGGATGAGATGCACAGGTGCACTGCTGCTTACAGACACCGAGCACAGATTCCGTTTATCCAGCCCCTGATTTATACTGGCCCAAAATGAGACAGCAGGCACCTGAAGGACAGGCTTATTTATTAAGTCCCCTTCCTACACTGTAAAATATAGCATAGTACTGACCATTTTTCATTCTTTATATTTCTGTGCTCTTATTGATTGTAATGAAACACTAGGAGTAATGGTGAGGTTTGCAAACATCTGCAAGTGTTGGTACTCCTTGATCTATCCCACAAGGCTTTGTGCAAGCTATAAGTCATTGGGTGTAACTGAACTTTCATATAATACAGACTTGGCCAATGTTTACACAATTAAAATGTAGTAAGAAGTCAATGAATGAAAGAGAGTATGTGTCAAAAAGGTTTATCCTGTGCTGTATAAGTGTCCAAAGTTTGAGGTGAAATAATATTGCGTCATATCATAATGGGTGAACAAAGGCATATCTAAAACAGGCTTTGCCTGGGCTATTTAAAGAACTCATCTACGATATTGAAAGATTCTTTCCTGGGTTTAGAGAAAACCATTTGAAATGAATTAAGGAAGTGGGTGCTTGCTGGAGTCAGGTGGAACCTACTTGGCATTCCTCTGCATCAGCCTCCGAAATGTCATAAAATATGATTTCAGTTTGCATCTAAGCTTCTATTTCAGGTACAGGAAGTAACTGCCTCTCCAGCTGCTTGTGTGTGGTTCTCTCACAAAAAGGGCCTCTCATCTCAGAGTGGGTGGAGTCAGAGTGAGCAGAGCTCATCTTAAAAGAGCCACGATGCATTTCATTACGTTACATTTATTTGGCAGACGCTTTTATCCAAAGCGACGTACAATAAGTGCATACCAAAGGTCACTGGAACAACTACAACGCAGGTCCGATAAGGTACAATACTCTTTATGTAACAGTTATTCATAGCCATGAACATGTTAAGTCCAGTCCTCACAGTAAACAGTTACTCTGACCTAACCTATGCATTTCAGAATGGCCACAATGCATTGCAGAATGACCATACCTGAATTATATGAAAGGATACTACAGTACATTGTATATGATATACTTTACATGCTACTTCTGGAATGGGCCAATGAGCGAAGTCATGCGATTTCAATCGGCCAATGTCTTATTGAATTTGATTTCACCTGCACAGCTGGTGTTAGGCAGGGCTAGAAAAGTCAGCAGATTTGTGCTGTTAAAAAGATCGATGAAGGATTAGTTCTGGTAAGTTTGAATAGAGAGGTGCAGTCTTCAGGAATACCTGCTATCCTTCTACCTCTAACGGAAAAGTAGTGCATGTGAAGGAGGTTATGTGGTTAGGGCACTGCAGAGAACCAGAGTCTTCAGCTGCCTAGCATGACAAGACATGACTGTCACCGTGGAAATGAACATATACCCGAGAAAGTGTTCGAATGAAAGTGTGAAAACAGTGAGATATTTGTTCTCACAGTGAAACGAGGGGAGATAAACGTGCTAAGTATATTCGGTCACGTAGAAACAGAGTCAAGCAGCCCAAAGAACCTCACAGATGCTGAGCTGCACCTGAAGGAGTATTCAGACAGCTTGCCTGGGTGGCCTCTGTTGGGTGCATTTTGATGACATCAGAGATATTGTCTGTGTGTAAAGCAGTGGGAAAGGCTGGATTGGCTGCATGCTGGAGACAGTCCCAGAACAGTATAGCTGTGGCTAATCTCTCTGACCCTGTCTTATACTGGGGGGGGGGGGGGTATTTTGATGCATGTTTATGCTTCAACAGCCGTGGCAAAAATGTTCCACGTGTTAGAAAGAGACACCGGAAAAGCATCAAGAGCGATCCATTTGACATTATTTGTTTCATCAAAGTGCCGTGTTCTTTAACACTAATAAACACATTTTTTCTATGAAAATACACCCCCGCTTTTATTGACTCTTACCGACCTTGATAAATGACCAGTTCAATCATGTGATGTGCACACACCCCCACTAGCTTCCTCCAAACTAAGTCCAAAGCAACTCAGTTCTACAAGTAGCACGTATCCAGCTTTGATATCTGTTGTCATGTTGTCGTTTGTTTTCATTAGAACATCACCGCAGTGGTGGAAGTACCACAGTACAAGGTGGAATTATTTAAAGTAGTGATATCCGTCTATTTGAGAATGACAGCAATTATACTGGGGCTTGTAAAACTAAGATGATCAGCAGTTGTGTGAGTGGATGGGTGCTTAGCAACACACAAGCAAAAAAAAAAAACCCAAAAAAACCAAAATAGGCTACTAGCTCAGCCACTTCCTGGAAGGTGATGTCCCCATATGACCTTTGGGCCTGAATTTACTGAGTGCCTGATTGGGCCTGAAGGAGACAGGTCCCTCCGCATAAGAGGTGACTTCAGGTGACCGTCTCCGTGGGGAGATCACAGCCGGCCGTTTTTAACCTGCCCTACTGCATCCTTTCTAATAAAAGCGTCTGCCGGATAAATGTAATGTAATGTAAGCTGGCCCGTGCAGATGTTCTGTTATGGAGTTCCCTGCTGTATCCTAGTGAAGCTCGCCTATGCAGATGTTCTGTTATGGAGTTCCCTGCTGTGTCCTAGTGAAGCTCGCCTATGCAGATGTTCTGTTATGGAGTTCCCTGCTGTATCCTAGTGAAGCTCGCCTATGCAGATGTTCTGTTATGGAGTTCCCTGCTGTGTCCTAGTGAAGCTTGCTTATGCAGATGTTCTGTTATGGAGTTCCCTGCTGTGTCCTAGTGAAGCTCGCCTATGCAGATGTTCTGTTATGGAGTTCCCTGCTGTATCCTAGTGAAGCTTGCCTATGCAGATGTTCTGTTATGGAGTTCCCTGCTGTGTCCTAGTGAAGCTCGCTTATGCAGATGTTCTGTTATGGAGTTCCCTGCTGTGTCCTAGTGAAGCTCGCCTATGCAGATGTTCTGTTATGGAGTTCCCTGCTGTATCCTAGTGAAGCTCGCCTATGCAGATGCTCTGTTATGGAGTTCCCTGCTGTGTCCTAGTGAAGCTCGCCTATGCAGATGTTCTGTTATGGAGTTCCCTGCTGTATCCTAGTGAAGCTCGCCTATGCAGATGCTCTGTTATGGAGTTCCCTGCTGTATCCTAGTGAAGCTCGCCTATGCAGATGTTCTGTTATGGAGTTCCCTGCTGTATCCTAGTGAAGCTCGCCTATGCAGATGCTCTGTTATGGAGTTCCCTGCTGTATCCTAGTGAAGCTCGCCTATGCAGATGCTCTGTTATGGAGTTCCCTGCTGTATCCTAGTGAAGCTCGCCTATGCAGATGCTCTGTTATGGAGTTCCCTGCTGTGTCCTAGTGAAGCTCGCCTATGCAGATGTTCTGTTGTGGAGTTCCCTGCTGTATCCTAGTGAAGCTCGCCTATGCAGATGCTCTGTTACGGACCCCTCTGTGCCCTAGGTTTGGGCTCAGGGAGACCCGCCTGTTTGGTAGGTTTCCACAGTGTGCATAACGACAACAGGATGGACAGAGTCCCGCACTGTTGCCATGACAGAAGAGAACGTAATCTCCGGTATTGGTGGAAGGGCGCATGCATTGGGTGATGCCGCCTGGTAGCTGCAGCTCAGGCTGTGTGCAATTTATCTGGCTGTAATTCAATATCTGACGCTCTACCCGACTTTTACGAGATGGATTGAATGTGCAGTTTTCTCCTCCGTCACGTGGAGAAGAATAACGATGCTGAAAACAAAGTGTTCACCCCCACAGGAGATGTGGGGATGCTATTGTAGCTTTATCTTATGGTAGGTCATCATAAAACATAACACATAAAACTGCGGAATCAGGATTTTCGTTTGCGTGTACTGTTCTTCGAAATTGAGGTGCATAGACCTGTAGAAATAGCAGCATTCATAAAAGATCCATACTTAACTATGAGGCTACCAAACATATTAACTTCCTCGTTAAAATGGCTGTGCGCACTCATGGCAGTCTTATGTACTCAACTCTATTGCCACAGGTGTACTAGATAATTTGAGAGAAGTACCAATCCAAAGCTGTGTTTTCCAGTTTGGCTTCTTGTGGCAGTAAATTCAAAAAGTAATACACGTTTAAATGGGCTGTGCTCTGATGTTAGCCCGTTGGTTTAAAAACAGAGGAGTGTAGATTTAAGGAATTCAGTTCGTAGGGTTACGTTTGTAAAAGGATCAGCATTCTTCATTTAAGATGAGGCTAGAAGTTTCAAATATTTAACCTTCATCAGTGTAATTGTGTTACCATATGGAGCTTTTTGTTTTCTGTACTACATTGAAGCTTGTAGTGCTTGTGCTCAACACAGATATATAAATTCTCACAGGAAAATGGGAATTAACATACGCCATAGATATGCTTTTACTTATTTTGAAATGCAGCCTACTTTTTAAGGCATTTATATTCTGCGATTTTCTTTCATATGACAATACAAGCTATGTTGCATCATTTTGTAAAGCCTGCTTTTTAGAACAGGGCCAGGGCTAGGGCTGGCCGCTGCTCACATGGCGGGCAGGCAGGAAGTTTGGCTTACCACCTTGTCTTCACCCAAAAACACCAAAACAATAGAAGTGTTCTAGAACAAAAGAATGGCTAATCTGGCAATCAAAACTTCAAAGAAAAAGGAAACCAAAACCACCAAAACCAGCCACACATCCACCACTCAGTGCATTCTCCAGCTCCCAAATCCCTCCCTTCTAGGCCTGGGAGCCAGACCTCTTATGCAGCCCATAATTAGGTAATAGGCCACAGCTGATGTGATTACAACGAATCACAGCTGCGATTGTACCTGTCTGTAGGGCCCCTGGTGCACAGCACTCCCAAATAGCACCACCTAATGGAGAGATATTTAAATTATTTATCTCTGCATGGTAAGCAGGACATGCTCAGTGCAGATTGCAGTTGAGCTCATAGAAATCCAGTGTTACTCCATTTTAATGCCAGTGCTACTCCAATGTAACACCAATGTTACTCCAGTGTAACTTCAGTGTTACTTTAGTATTACTACAGAGTAACTCCAGTGTTGCTTTAGTATTACTCCAGTGTAACTCCAGTGTTACTTTAGTATTACTACAGTGTAACTCGTGTTGCTTTAGTATAACTCCAGCATTGCTTTAGTATAACTCCAATGCAATGTTGCTATCATGCTTTTTCACGGGTGTATAGCATTCAACATGCTGCCCAAGAGGTTGGGAAACACTTTAAAAAAAAAAAAATTTAATTCCAGATTGTAGTGACAGTTGGTGCTTGACGCTGGTGCGCTGGCCAGGTGGCCGCGGTGTTCCCCCCGTCAGGCGGAGTGTGACCGGGCGCTGCGTGTGTGCTCTGCGTTGCAGAACGCCGTGTCCAAGAACGCCCTGCAGTACCGTGGCAACGCCCAGCACGACGCCCAGGAGTTCCTCCTCTGGCTCCTGGACCGGGTCCACGAGGACCTCCACAGCCATCCCAGCAGCAGGCCTTGCATGAAGGTACCGCCCGGCTCCACCTCTGACAGTGTTCAAAACACGTACTGCAGCGCATTGCGTTTCCAGAGGGGTTTGAGATCTCCAGGGTTTCGTTATGCCGCAGCTTCATTCACATACCCCCCAACACTGCTCTTTTCTGTGAGCAGAGACCCTCTTCTAGCTAAATGCATGCATTGGGTTTTACAGTTTTGGACGTGCAGCAAAGTGTGTTTTTTTTTTGTGCCATTCATATTTGTACCATGATGTATCAAAGAGCCCTGTTTTATTTTAAGTTCAGAATTACTGTGTTCCTCCTGTTAGTCAAACACAGTCCTGCAGAGGGCGCCTGTCTGAGGTGGTGTGAGCGTCATGTTCCGCCCTTAGGGGGCGCCTGTAAGACAAAGGGGACCGGTGCTTAATTATGCCTCGGTTGAGCAGAAAAAGTTAACGGTGATCGTGAGCAGAAGGTCAGTTCTGTGGTCAGGAGCCAGACCACAACCGTTCCTGTGTATAGTTACGTGATTACACTGTGTATTGCAGTAGAGTTTCTGTACACCATAGCAGTCTGACTGATCTGAGATCTGTTGTTTCTGCTCTCCAGCCGCCCATAGAAGACTGCGGAGCGTCAGAAGGACCGGCCTTCCCCCTGACGGCCGGCTCCTTCGTGCAGGAGCTCTTCCAGGCTCAGTACAAGTACGGTCCTGGTCGCCGTGGGGATTCAGGCCGTCGTGGGGGCGACCGCGGCACGTGTATGTGTGTGTGTGTGTGTGTGTGTGTGTGACCATCCCTGTTCTTCCACCCGCAGGTCCTCCCTCACCTGCCCCCACTGTCAGAAACAGAGCAACACCTTCGACCCGTTCCGCTGCATCTCCCTGCCCATCCCCCTCCCCCACACACGGTAAGTCACCCCGCTGCCCATCCCCCCCCCCCACACGCGGTAAGTCACCCCACTCTCCACCCCCTCCCTCACGCATGGTAAGTCACCCCACTCTCCACCCCCTCCCTCACACATGGTGAGTCACCCCACTCTCCACCCCCTCCCTCACACACGCTAAGTCACCCCACTCTCCACCCCCTTCCTCACACACGGTAATTCACCCCGCTGCCCATCCCCCTCCCCCATACGCGGTGAGTCACCCCGCTGCCCATCGCCCTCCCACAAAGGGTTAGTCACCAAGTTCCAGAACTGGCTGAATTTAAGTATAATGGACCCCAGTGCTAGAATGTGGCAGTCCTAGATCAAATATGTATTTGAAATAACTTTAACACTGAATATTCCGGCACAATTTAAAAACAATTCTGCAGATCCCTGAGAATTTTCAGACACATCTTATAGACTGAACTGCACAGTCGTGTGAAACAATATATTTTGTTCTGCGTATTGATGAATATTGTGTATTTTTAATGTGTGTATTAAACCTATCAGCAACATGGCGGTATTTTTCTGGCCTCTAAAGAATTAAAGCATTTTGAGTAACTGTGTGGCCCCGGCCTGGTCTGCAGTTCACTCGATGGCTGTGATGTCACTCTGTCCCTCTGCGCTCGCTGTCACAGCCTGGCTGCCGCAACACGGTGTCCTGTTCCCTCTGACGCGCGGCAGCAAATCTCCACCCCCCCCCCCCCCTCTCCCCCCCAGCCTGGCACCGTAGAGCTCATCAGCCTGGGTCCCCCAGCAGGACGCTCTGCCTGCTCGCCGTGCCAACGCGCTCGCGCTCCGTCCCGTAACTCCGCTGACTGATAACCCCCCGTACGCCCGCCATTTTCCCTGCCCTCGGACATTCCCCGAACTGAAGCCGGATCGAGCCGCTAACGCGGGCGCTATCTATTATTCATGCCGCCGGCGTCCGCTGAGCGCGCCCGCGTTCTCAAGGACACCGGCTGCGTTTGTCATACCGCGCGCGTTCTCAGGCGCTAGCCGCTTTAGCGCAAGCAAGGGAGGGGGTAAGAGGGGCACGTGCGGGCGAGCCGTTTCTCACTCCCGCTGTGGGGCTGGAGCAGTTAGCCCGCGGCTGCTTGCACAGAGAAGCTGTTTCAGGCCTGAAGGACAGAGCATCTGTGACGTACGGGGTATGGAGTCCCAGTTCATATCTCAGTCCATTATCGCAATGATAAATTCAAAACTTTTTGTGTGACTAACGGGTCAGCAGATGCAGGCTCAGGCAGAGGGACTGGGAATGTGTCTTCAGGGTCAGTAATCTGCCGCCAGCTATCCAACATTTGCTGTTATTGGACCACAGCGCTGCTCAAGCTCATTGGGCTGTTTTATGCAGCCGTGGCTTTTCTCTGCCTTTAATTGGCTGTGGGGAACTTATTTAATTGGGCTTATTTAAAGGCCTGAATCCGCTAGCCTTTTTCATTCAGTGAGTATTAATCTTCGACCTCTGACCCCTGACCCTGGGCCGCTGTCGCTGATGCTGTTCTTTTTTAATTGAGAGTAGCATATCCTGACTAGAGAATACATGCAATGAATATGGAAGAGAACATTCATGACGCATGATTATAAAGTGTATATGTGAAAAAACAGGGAACTATGGGTACCAGAGAGCACTATGGGTACCAGAGCTGCGCTCACTTCCTGGCAGGAGCAATTTCTAATAAAGAGATATCAATGGAACAGACAGACATCACAGTGTATACTACAGGTTAGGGAAGGTTACTGGAAACATTTGCAGAAACTGCTGCGCTTTTCCCGAAGCTGAGCTTAGTTGTTCAACCGTAAAATGGAAAGCGTGTCAGACGTAAGCCTTATTGTGTGAGTAGGGTTTTGTAAACAAAAATAAAATACATCAATAAACGCTGAACTTTCGTGTAAAGGTGATGACGTGTGCGGTGATTAATCTTGATCTTGTGGTTTTCATCAGGTAGAAAACCTTTGTGCTGTTATCGGGAAAATCGGGCACGTCATCAGAGTCAGTGTCATTTCCTGTGTACGTGGGTTTGAAAAGAAGCGTTTCCAGCGCACTCATATAGCCTGCACACGCGCTCTGTCCGTGGAGGTGGATTCGGGAGCTTGCCTCGGTTTCACAAGGCTGTGGTTTTGAGTTCCATGCAGGGCTCTGCTCTTGATCCCTTAGACCGTGGCGGCTCGCCTACGTTGCTTCCGGAAGTATTCAGCTGTGCAAAGGCCTGACAGAACAGGGAAAATGCACAGTATCCTCAGAGAACGCTATGTTATTACTGAACCTCAACACCACTCTTAACACCACCAGCCCCACTCAACATACCCTCAGAGAACGCTATGTTATTACTGAACCTCAACACCACTCAACACCACCAGCCCCACTCAACATACCCTCAGAGAACGCTATGTTATTACTGAACCTCAACACCACTCTTAACACCACCAGCCCCACTCAACATACCCTCAGAGAACCTATGTTATTACTGAACCTCAACACCACCCTTAACACCACCAGCCCCACTCAACATACCCTCAGAGAACGCTATGTTATTACTGAACCTCAACACCACCCTTAACACCACCAGCCCCACTCAACATACCCTCAGAGAACCTATGTTATTACTGAACCTCAACACCACCCTTAACACCACCAGCCCCACTCAACATACCCTCAGAGAACGCTATGTTATTACTGAACCTCAACACCACTCAACACCACCAGCCCCACTCAACATACCCTCAGAGAACGCTATGTTATTACTGAACCTCAACACCACTCAACACCACCAGCCCCACTCAACATACCCTCAGAGAACGCTATGTTATTACTGAACCTCAGCACCACCCTTAACACCACCAGCCCCACTCAACATACCCTCAGAGAACCTATGTTATTACTGAACCTCAACACCACCCTTACCACCACCAGCGCCACGCAACATATCCTCAGAGAACGCTATGTTATTACTGAACCTCAACACCACCAGTGCCACACAACATATCCTCAGAGAAGCTATGCTATGAATGGGGATCAACACCACCAGTGCCGCATAACATATCCGCAGAGAAGCTATGCTATGAATGGGGATCAACACCACCAGTGCCACACAAGATGTCCTCAGCTGTTAATTAACTTCCACAGTTAAATGCAATAGAGGGGGACATTTTCTTCAATAAGTTCAGTTATCACTAAAGTGATACCGCCAAACTGTGTTTGTAAAGGAAAAAAGAAATGCTTGGAGATATTTGTAGGTCAGCCGAGGACAATATCGATTGAACGCAGACCATTATAAAGCTGATGTGCGCGGGGAACTATTAGAGGAATTAATCATAAATTAGCCGGTTGTATGATGCTTCTGGTATCCTGGAAACGGTTGCCACTGTGGAGCTGGTTGCCGGGCAGAGACAGCCATTAAGTCTGCTGTAATTAACACGACAATAAATCCAACAGCAGCCAGGTATTTATCTGCATTTCCCAGAAGCTTCCAGAAACTGCAGCTTGGGCCTGGACTTGGGAACCCTGACCCAGACTGCCACTGCCTGCTTAGTAAGATTTAGCATCATTATTTATAAATTAATATTAATATGACAAGTTGCTGAACACAAAAAACTGTAGCAGGTGTCTGTGTGGTTAGTAGCTTTTGAGTAATTTTGATTCCTTCCTGTCCTGCTTCCCTGGGCTAAAGGGGGGGTTCTTTGGTGCTGTGTCACTGGAGTTTGCGAAGGCTGAACATTTTGCAGATCGGGCCGCTGCTCATGTCTGTGACCCGACCTCCTCACTGTCCCAGCCACTACCCTTTAATGCAAGAGGAGACAAAGCGCCCACAGCTGTGGCTCAGATTCTATGGAATGAACTGTCAGATTGTTATCAGGGCCTCCAACTCCATTTTTTTCTGTACTCTGAGAAACTTATATTCTCTTTGAAACATTTCTGTACTGTTGTGACGCATTTCTGTACTCTGAGGCACATTTCTGTACTCTGAGAAACATTTCTGTACTCGTTGAGAAACATTTCTGTACTCTTGAGACCCATTTCTGTTCTTTGCTAGACGCTACCGTACGTTAGGCACATTTCTGAACTCTGGGGCACATTTCATGGCCATACACTGCTAAAGAAGGCTGTGCTGTTCTGTGTGTCCCCTGCAGGCCCCTGTACATCACCGTGGTCTACCAGGGGAAGTGCTCCCACTGTATGAGGGTCGGAGTGGCCGTTCCACTGTCCAGCACCGTGTCCCGGCTCAGAGAGGCTGTTTCCCTGGAAACCAAGATCCCCCCTGACCAGGTGCTATGCCCCCCACCCCCCACTCCTGACCCTGTCCATCGGGGTCACAACATGATGTCAGTCTCAGAATGTCTGAGGCCAAAGCCGGTGGATTTAAGGCGGACATGGCAAACTTCCTATGTCGTACATTAAAATAACAAATAAAAAAATTACAGGTTTTTCCTTAAATCCAGGAACCCAGAGCTGCATCACTCAAACTCCTTCTTCCAACCACTGGCTAAAGGCCTTTGCTCACACCAACTGAGAATGGTTTTTTAAAAAGTTTTTTGGTTGTCTTCTCAGACTATAATTTTGCACCACAAAAACATGGAATCAACCTCTTCAAGTAGTGAAGCAACAAATAGCTCATATTTTCTCATTCAGCAGTGGTGTTGATGCAACTGCTGTGTATTTTAGCAGTGGTGTTAATGTTGATGCTATTGCTTTGTATTTTAGCAGTGATTACCGTTTATGTGCCAGACTTTATTGCCTATTTCTGTTTAAGTTTAGTGGTTGCTTTTACTTGCCGTGGTCTCTGAGTAATTTATTTTAATTTATTATTATTTATAATTAATTTAATTATGAGTGCTTGCTGTCCTTCTCTGTGCAGATCGTTTTGACTGAAATGTATTACGATGGCTTCCACCGCTCCTTTTGCAACGACGATGATGACCTCAGCATCATCCAGGAGAGCGACTCAATCTTTGCGTTCGAAACCCCAGAGACATTTCGACTGGAAAGTATCCGCGCTCAAAGAGGTATTTCAATTTTTAAACTGTTTAATTTAGGTTGCTTCGTATGTAGACCAAATATATAACATTTACACAGGTCAGACTTCCGTGGACTTTGACATGGAAAAGAATAACATAAAATTGGGGATGCTCTGATGGATCAGGCACTGATTAATATCAGCTGATATTCGTGCTAAAGTGTGGGATCGGTGACCTCAAATTGGGTGATCCAAACAACTATGACACATGACTCAAAAAATGACCAACTTCTCAGCAGTGAGAAGTGCAAAGATGTCAGAGGAATGCTTTAAAGGCTAATAATGAGAGTTAAATGCTTTTGGTTAGCTTGGTTAGCTAACTTACTTAATTTTACTATACAGTCCTCGGGCTAGCAGTTGTAGTTTCTGCACGCCAAAAATAGCAGTGGTTAAAGCTGAGAATCACCTGGACAGTGCCTGAAGCTCCAGGTTCATTACAGGAAGCCTGCTGGTCAACCTAAATCAGAACAACCTGAAGTACGGGGCAGAGAACGCCAGGACCTCGTCGTTCATGCAGGGGGCGATGCTGCCGGCCAATAAGAACACGGGATCCGAAAAGATGATCCTGCTAGTGTGCAACCGGGCCTGCTCTGGGCACCAAGGACGCAGGTACAGCACAGGGGCCGCTGGAGAGCTCTGGCTCTTCACCTCATCTTACCTATACAGCACACCTTTGACTGATTCAGCAGGGTCTCTGTACAGCACACACTGATTCACCAGGGTCTCTGTGCAGCACACACTGATTCACCAGGGTCTCTGTACAGCACACCTTTGACTGATTCAGCAGGGTCTCTGTACAGCACAGCTTTGACTGATTAAGCAGGGTCTCTGTGCAGCACACATTGATTCAGCAGGGTCTCTGTAGAGCACACCCTGATTCAGCAGGGTCTCTGTACAGCACACCTTTGACTGATTCAGCAGGGTCTCTGTACAGCACACACTGATTCAGCAGGGTCTCCGTACAGCACACACTGATTCAGCAGGGTCTCTGTAGAGCACACACTGATTCAGCAGGGTCTCTGTACAGCACACACTGATTCAGCAGGGTCTCTGTACAGCACACCTTTGACTGATTAAGCAGGGTCTCAGTACAGCACACACTGATTCTGCAGGGTCTCTGTACAGCACAGCTTTGACTGATTCAGCAGGGTCAGTACAGCACACCTTAAACTGATTCAGCTGGGTCTCTGTACAGCAAGATCAGAACCTATCAGGAAACTTTTAGGGAATGACCCTGTGTGTTTAGGGAATGACCCTGTGATGGATGCGTGATTGTTAAACAGAGTTTAGTTCAAATAAATATTTAATTGGGCCAGGTCTGGCACATCTAATGAATAGAACACAAGGAAGGAGAATATATGATGATGAGAAAAGGCTGTTTGGGACCTGCTGAGCTAGCTAAACAGAACTCGCCCTGGAGAGCTCTAGGTTCTGCTGCATTTAAGTGCTACTCAACATTTAATTCAATCGATTCAATTAATCAATTCATGAATCAATACAGATTACTAACTCAGGTAACTCATCTGACCTGGTTTCTTTGGGTTTAAATTAATAGCTGATTTTAAGGTGGAAAGAGCAGCAGCCCCTGTGGCTCTCCAGGACCAGGGTTGAGGACCACTGCTGTGGACAGACTCCAGCACTGAGTCACCCAGAGAGGCTCTACTGTACATGGCCTGCAGAGCTGTTTCCTCTCTGTGTGAATATCAAGCCCGGCAAGGCCTGTGGGACCAGGCATGATAAAACAAGAATGAGGTCATTGTGATGTCACCTTGCTGATACATATCAGAGAGGAGCTCCACCAATCACTGGGTAGGTTGACAAACGAAAGAACAAAACGGATGGTGATTGGTGGATACTACTTCCTCTTCCTCCTGTTACCCACTGAGAGCCAGGAAGATTAGTCTGGACATATCCACCCGTCACCGTCAGTATTGTTCTGTTAGTTTGTCCCGAGGTACTGTGTGATAACTTGGGTCTGACCTCAGTCAAAACTGTGTACGTTTTCTCTCAGGTTCGGAAATCCGTTTGTGCTTTACCTGGAGCGAACTGTGACCTGGGACGTTCTTCAGAAAGAGATTCTAGAGAAGATGCGACACCTGCTCAGGCCGGGGGTCTTCGTTCAGGTGGGTAAGACTTGGTGAAGGACTGAGACTGTGGATACCTGTAGTCTGTGTGTAGGTGTAGCTGGTGGTAAAGGACTGAGACTGTGGATAACTGTAGTCTGTGAGCAGGTGTAGCTGATGGTGAAGGACTGAGACTGTGGATACCTGTAGTCTGTGTGCAGGTGTAGCTGGTGGTAAAGGACTGAGACTGTGGATAACTGTAGTCTGTGTGCAGGTGTAGCTGGTGGTGAAGGACTGAGACTGTGGATAACTGTAGTCTGTGTGAAGGTGTAGCTGGTGGTAAAGGATTGAGACTGTGGATAACTGTAGTCAGTGAACAGGTGTAGCTGGTGGTGAAGGACTGAGACTGTGGATACCTGTAGTCTGTGTGCAGGTGTAGCTGGTGGTAAAGGACTGAGACTGTGGATAACTGCAGTCTGTGTGCAGGTGTAGCTGGTGGTAAAGGACTGAGACTGTGGATAACTGTAGTCTGTGAGCAGGTGTAGCTGGTGGTGAAGGACTGAGACTGTGGATACCTGTAGTCTGTGTGCAGGTGTAGCTGGTGGTGAAGGACTGAGACTGTGGATAACTGTAGTCTGTGTGCAGGTGTAGCTGGTGTTAAAGGACTGAGACTGTGGATAACTGTAGTCTGTGAGCAGGTGTAGCTGGTGGTGAAGGACTGAGACTGTGGATAACTGTAGTCTGTGAGCAGGTGTAGCTGGTGTTAAAGGACTGAGACTGTGGATAACTATAGTCTGTGAGCAGGTGTAGCTGGTGGTGAAGGACTGAGACTGTGGATAACTGTAGTCTATGAGCAGGTGTAGCTGGTGTTAAAGGACTGAGACTGTGGATAACGGTAGTCTGTGAGCAGGTGTAGCTGGTGGTGAAGGACTGAGACTGTGGATACCTGTAGTCTGTGTGCAGGTGTAGCTGGTGGTAAAGGACTGAGACTGTGGATAACTGTAGTCTGTGTGCAGGTGTAGCTGGTGGTAAAGGACTGAGACTGTGGATAACTGTAGTCTATGAGCAGGTGTAGCTGGTGGTGAAGGACTGAGACTGTGGATACCTGTAGTCTGTGTGCAGGTGTAGCTGGTGGTAAAGGACTGAGACTGTGGATACCTGTAGTCTGTGTGCAGGTGTAGCTGGTGTTAAAGGACTGAGACTGTGGATAACTGTAGTCTGTGAGCAGGTGTAGCTGGTGGTGAAGGACTGAGACTGTGGATACCTGTAGTCTGTGTGCAGGTGTAGCTGGTGGTAAAGGACTGAGACTGTGGATACCTGTAGTCTGTGTGCAGGTGTAGCTGGTGGTAAAGGACTGAGACTGTGGATAACTGTAGTCTGTGAGCAGGTGTAGCTGGTGGTAAAGGACTGAGACTGTGGATAACTGTAGTCTGTGTGCAGGTGTAGCTGATGGTGAAGGACTGAGACTTGATCACTAAAGTCTGTGTCTATGTGCAGGTGGGTCCCTTCAGTCTGCGGGTGGTGGGTCTGGTTGGAATCACGTACCTTTTACCTCAAGAGGAGCAGCCCCTGTGTCACCCCACAGTGGAGAGGTACGGCCACACCCTGTCAGTCATCCTGGCAGTCAGTCTTCTTAAGTGGAGGAGCCCAAAGATTATTCCTTCAAAGGTTCTGTTCATCTTCAGTTGGAACTCTTAAGTTTGAGTCTTTTTTACTTTTAATTCTTTTTCTTTGAGCTCTGCAGTAATATTTGTATCTGACTTGAGCTTGGAATGGTAATGTGCTCATGTTCCTCTCACTGTTCTGGCTTTGTGTAGTCAGCTTTAATGGCACAGTAACGCATGCAGGAACAGGTTTAACGACAGGTTAAAAACGCGAGAGAACTGGCTAGTAAACTCTGCGAGCGCAAGAGAGCAGAACACCAATTTTCAGCCTGGAACAAAGGAACAAGCGGGATATATATACCAAAGAACAGAGCAGTCAGGAAACGAGACGCAGGTGCAGATGGGGAAAGCTAATAACACGATCAGATACATTAACCAAAAGAACAGAGCAGTGGCGGCCTCTAGTGGCCGGTAGTAGGAGTCATGCCATTTGCATTATGCAATCTGACAATCTAAAAAATTTTAAATAGATGCCCACTCAAGGCTTTCTCTAAAATGGGATTTTTCTAATCGAGGTCATAAAGGTCAGTGTTGCTCTCTGTGTCACTGAATGTCAAGAAGGCAATTAACAGCAAGCACACTGCAGACAGGGGGGCAGTAAGGCCATACCCAGTGAGACACTATAGAAGAGGTGTAACAGCAGGGTGAGCATGTGTGTGTGTGTCTGTGTGTGCGTGCATATGTGTGTGTGTGTGTGTGTGTTTGTGTGTGCTGAGGTATATGTGTGTGTGTGCGTGTTCGTACACACACGTATGAGTGTGTGCGTGTATGTGCTTGTGTGCCCGTGTGCATGTATGTATGTGTGTGTGCGTACATGTATGTGCGTTTGCCGTTAGCCTGATTGATGGTGCATCCTGAGCTGAGACTGAAAGGCTCTGTTGCTGAATCCTTTAGCCTCTCCTCTGCAGGGCGTACAGGTCCTGTGGGCAGGGAGGTCCTCCGCATGTGAAGATTGTGGTGGAGTGGGACAAGGAGACCAAGGATTAGTAAGTGACTCTGTTTCTCTGTTTTTTTTGTTGCAATAAGAGCCCTGATATCATGACATCACTCATAGCGCAGTGTGTGGTGAGCTGAGTTTCCTGTTCTGTGATTGGCTGATGCCGTGTTCCTTGCCGCAGTCTGTTTGGCCACACGGAGGAAGAGTACATCCCCGATGCTGAGAGTGTTCGGATCCATAGGGAACAGCACCACCACCCCCAGGCCTGCACTCTGGCTCAGTGCTTCCAGCTATACACCAAAGAGGAGCAGGTACTGTAACCTTACACACACCAACCAATCAGGAGCAGGTACACACACCTTACCCACACTAACCAATCAGGAGCAGGTACTGTAACCTTACACACACTAACCAAACAGGAGCAGGCACTGTAACCTTACACACACTAACCAATCAGGAGCAGGTACACACACCTTACCCACACTAACCAATCAGGAGCAGGTACTGTAACCTTACACACACCAACCAATCAGGAGCAGGTACACACACCTTACCCACACTAACCAATCAGGAGCAGGTACTGTAACCTTACACACACCAACCAAACAGGAGCAGGTACACACACCTTACTCACACTAACCAATCAGGAGCAGGTACTGTAACCTTACACACACCAACCAAACAGGAGCAGGTGCACGTGCTCAGATAAAAGGGTGTGGTAACATGAAGAAATACAAGTGTGTGATATTGCACGCAGATTAAGGAGTATGTGGTGACACGCCAGTGATAAAAGTGCGATGCAGTCTGCTCCATCAGAAGTGATGTTAAAAGTGTTGCGGTCCGTTTGTTCGACCGGGACCGACCTGGGTTGTGCTGTGTTCCAGCTCGCCCTGGACGACGCCTGGCGCTGTCCCCACTGCAGACAGCTGCAGCAGGGCCGCATCAAACTCAGCCTGTGGACCCTGCCTGACATCCTCATACTGCACCTGAAGAGATTCAGACAGGTAACGCCCAAAATCATACTGCACCTGAAGAGATTCAGACAGGTAACGCCCAAAATCATACTGCACCTGAAGAGGTTCAGACAGGTACTGCCGAAAATCATACTGCACCTGAAGAGGTTCAGAGAGGTACTGCCCAAAATCATACTGCACCTGAAGAGATTCAGACAGGTACCACCCAAAATCATACTGCATCTGAAGAGGTTCAGACAGGTACTGCCGAAAATCATACTGCACCTGAAGAGGTTCAGACAGGTAATGCCCAAAATCATACTGCACCTGAAGAGATTCAGACAGGTAATGCCCAAAATCATACTGCATCTGAAGAGGTTCAGACAGGTAATGCCCAAAATCATACTGCACCTGAAGAGGTTCAGAGAGGTACTGCCCAAAATCATACTGCACCTGAAGAGGTTCAGAGAGGTACTGCCCAAAATCATACTGCACCTGAAGAGATTCAGACAGGTAATGCCCAAAATCATACTGCACCTGAAGAGGTTCAAACTGTATTTCAGTTTTCCATGATTTTTAATGACTGTGCCGTGACTGCTCCGCGACTTTAGCCAGTATTTTCTGACAAACACCCAGCTTTAATTATTGCATGGCTGCTTAGCCTGTACCATCTGATGGTTTCTTGTAGCATTAAATAGCGTGAATCTTGTTGCACAGATTCTCTCAGTGCATCTTCGAGACCTATACCTGTGTCTGCGTCTTGCTTGTGCCTTTAGAGGCAGAAATATTTAATGCAAAAATTGACCCGTGACCTGCAAAAATTTACCCTTGTTAATTCTGTGAAGCTTATTAAATATAACGGAATACATATTCAGCCACTTGTAATATCCCGGCACATTATTTGTGTGATCCTCCCTTAAATGCATATACACTAAGGAGAGAAGTATGACTCATGTAGCTGCGTACTGCAGTTACAGCATCGTGCACCTGTGTGATTCATAACTGGGTCAGAATGCGTCACATCTGAACCTGAAACTAGTCGCAAAAGGCTTAGTGAATCTGCCCATAATGTTCAAGCACAGAGCACTGTTCAGGCTCAGAGTAGGACAGGACTGTATTTTGCACCTGCTCACTACCCTCCACTGGCTGCCTGTTATAGCTCGCATCAAATTTGAAACATTGGTCCTAGCATACCAGGCAGTCAAGGGATCAGCCCCAGCATACCTCCACAAGATCTTCAAACCCTACATGCCAGCCAGACCCCTCCGTTCCGCTACCTCAGGACGCCTGGCACCTCCCCCTCTTCGCACCTGCGCTTCCCGAACACGTCTCCTGTCTGTTCTGGCCCCACGATGGTGGAATGACCTCCCCATGGAGGTCAGAACAGCTGAGACACTGACCCACTTCAAGAGACGACTGAAGACTCACCTCTTCAGGCTGCACCTCTCCCCCATCCCTCCCTACCTCTCTGTAAATGACTGGAAGCTTAGGGTTGTAACTAGGTAGCTGTTTTGTAGGTGTCTTAGTTAATGCACCTGTCTTAACTACTGCTTGTATTTTTGCATAGACTGCATTGTTGCTGTTCTTGTTTGTGTTAAACAGTTTAACCTTCAGGGTCCAAGTTGAACTATGCGGTTGTTCCCTGCACTTGGACCGGTACTTCTCTCTAGGGTTTTCGTCATACTTGTTCCTGGTTATGGTTATACACTTTGTTGTACGTCGCTCTGGATAAGAGCGTCTGCCAAATGCCTATAATGTAACGTAATGTAATGTGGTCTGCTCTATGGTGCCCCCTGCTGGAGATGGACAGTAATGGACAGTAGGGTGAAGTTACAGTAGAGTGAGACCGGGCTGTGTATGCAGTTGGCTTTATGCTGCCCCCTGCAAGATATGGATAGTAGAGTGAAGTTTTAATTGTGTGGGACAGAGTTATGTATGCTGCCCTCTATTGGATATGGACAGTAATGGACAGTAGGGTGAAGTTATAGTAGAGTGGGAAAAGGTTGTGAGTGCTCCCCCTGCTGGAGATAGATGGCAGGGTGAAGTTTTAGTTGAGTGGGACAGGGCTGTGTTTGTACTCTGTGCTGCCCCCTGCTGGAGATGGGCAGTAATGGACAGTAGAGTGAAGTTTTAATAGAGTGGGAAAGGGTTATGTATGCTGCCCCCTGCAGGAGATGGACAGTAATTGAGAGTAGGGTGCAGTTATATTAGAGTGGGACGGGGCTGTGTTTGTAGTCGGCTCTCTGCTGCCCCCTGCAGGAGATGGACAGGAGAGTGAAGATGCAGAACATGGTGCGGTTCCCCCTGCTCGGGTTGGACATGGCGCCCCACGTGGTGAAGAGAAGCCAGAGCAGCTGGAGCCTGCCCTCTCACTGGTCGCCGTGGAGACGCCCCTACGGCCTGGGCCGCGACCCCCAGGACTACCTGTACGACCTGTACGCCGTGTGCAACCACCACGGCACCATGCACGGCGGCCATTACACAGGTGACCACACAATGGCGCTGAGACGCTGCACGTTTGGCTCTCAAAGACAGAGGCCCTACAGACAGACCAGACTGAGACCTGGAAGGAATTATCTACATTAACGCACATTAAAATTTAATTTATCCTTCTCGGACTCATATAATCTCTGATAAAATTTCACTGAACAATCAAAATTAAGTTTATTGAACAACTTGTGTCATAAATTTCACTGGATTAAAATTTTTGCTTTACGTATATTTTTTTATGAGGTAGTCAGCACACTTGCTGAGGTGGGAAGCAGGGAGGGAGCCCTAGAAATGAACAGACAGCTACCGTAAGACACGTATCGGTCCGTCCGCCGGTTTTGGCCGCACGCAAATGCACGCGGTTGAACAGAACGTTCGAGAAACGCAGCGCTGTTTGAAAGCGAGAGACGCTGCTGAGGAACGGCCGTTTGCTTCTGGTCCGCAGCGTTCTGTAAGAACTCGGTCGACGGGCAGTGGTACTGCTTCGACGACAGCGACGTCCAGCCCATCGCCGACGAAGAGGTCTGCAAGCCCACGGCCTACATCCTGTTCTACCAGCGCAGGACCACCATTCCTTCCTGGTCGGCTAACAGCTCAGTCGCAGGTGAGTGTTTTAGTCGCGTGAGTTGAAAAGTCAACCCACACTATTTTTACAATACATAAGTCAACAGCCGCGTAGTCTACTCAGACTAGTGTTGTGTTTACAGTAATTGTTGTTTCTGAAATCTTATGTTATCTAAAGCTCAGGTTTTCATGTTTGCCAGCTTGCTAAAAATGTTAATGTAATGCCAGCTGGCTGATATTTCATGAGTAATAGAAATGCAAATGTCTGATATGACTGTGTGTGTGTGTGTGTGTGTATGTGCATATCTGTGTGTATATGTTTGTGTGTGTGTGTATATGTGTGTGCGTATATGTTTGAGTGTATATGTGTATATGTGTGTGTGTGTATATATATGTATATGTGTGTGTGTGTGTGTGTGTGTGTGTGTATATGTGTGTGTGCGTATATGTATGAGTGTATATGTGTGTGTGTGTGTGTGTGTGTATATATATGTATATGTGTATATGTGTGCAGGCTCCACCAGCTCCTCTCTCTGTGAGCACTGGGTGAACAGGCTCCCCGGCAGCAGGCAGCCCAGCGTGGCGTCTGGCTCCTCCTCCCGCCGAACCTCCCTGGCCTCCCTGGCCGAGTCGGTGGAGTTCACCGGGGAGCTGAGCGGAGACGATGGTGAGGGACCTGCCCATCAATAACCCTGCATATGGGGAGGGGGTCACTATATTACTGATCAATAACCCTGAATGTGGGGAGGGGGGTCACTATATTACTGATCAATAACCCTGAATGTTGGGAGGGGGTCACTATATTACTGATCAATAACCCTGAATGTGGGGAGGGGGTCACTCTATTACTGATCAGTAACCCTGAATGTTGGGAGGGGGTCACTATATTACTGATCAATAACCCTGAATGTGGGGAGGGGGTCACTCTATTACTGATCAGTAACCCTATGGGGGGGTCATTCTATTCCAGATCAGTAACACCATATGTAATAAACCTCCATGTTTTAGATTTAGTCATTTGTGCTAGCCTGTTCCTCACGGTTTGGCACATTGTGAGGTGGGCTATCTCTGCTGCTCGCGCCTGGGTCTCGTTCAGCCGCGTCAGTTTGAACCTCTCTGTCTTTCTGTCAAGGAGGATTCTCAACCCGTCCGTTCGTGCGTAGCGTCCAGCGTCCGAGCTCTTCCAGGTCGTCCATGGCCAGCCCGCTGGCCCTGTGCGAGAACGGCGTCAAGCCGTCCTGGTCGCTGTCGGCCAAGCTCCACCTGCGCTCCAGCTCGCCCTCGCGCTTCTCCCTCGACTCCTTCTCCTCCTCCGGGCTGGAGCGGATCGGCGAGGCCTCCTCCTCCGCCGCCGCCGCCGCCGACGACAAGGTGTCCACCTCCTGCTTCGGCCGCTCGTCCGGCGGCAGGGCGCCGCTGGCCGTGACGGAGAGCATCACCAGCGACGACGGGAGCAGCAGGAAGTCGCTGGACGAGCCCTACCGCAGGGCCCCGCCCCCGGCCGAGAAGAGGGCCGCCAAAGCCGAGCCGCCCGACAACAACAACAGGGCCCCGCCCGGCGACTCCGGGGCCCCCTCCGGCAAGCAGAAGGCCGGGGCGGGGACCGGCGACTCCGGGGCCCCCTCCGGCAAGCAGAAGGCCGGGGCGGGGACCGGCTCCACCCAGAAGCCGGAGGGGGCGTCGGCCAAGAGGAGCTCCAGCAAGACTCAGGCGGATTCGGAGAAGAGCTCCAAGAAAAAGCAGGCTTCGTCCTCCACCCAGAGCCCACCCACCCCCCAGGCGTCCAGCACCCAAACATCCAACCCCCAGGTGTCCAACGTTAAGACGTCTAACACTAAAGTGTCCAACACTAAGATGTCCAGCGCTAAGGCGTCCAACCCTAAAGTGTCCAACACTAAGGTTTCCAACACCAAGTCTAAAGGGGACTCCAAGACCAGCAAGGCATCTTCGTCCTGTTCCGGGACGCCATCCAAGAAGGAGGCGCCCCCGAGCCAGGAGGGGGCGCCGGCGGCTGTGGGCACCCCCAGGAAGCAGCGGGTCCCGTCGGGGGCGCAGTCGTCGGCCTCGCCCTCGCCGGCCGGCAGGAGGGCCCCGGGGGCGGAGCGGGGCTCGGCGGGCGGGCGGAGGAAGCCGGGGGAGCGGGGCAGCCCCCTGACGGACAGGCCCCGGTCGGGCAGGTCGGGCGAGGGAGGGCGCCCCGAGCGGAGGCTGGTCAGGAGCTCCAGCAGCAGCTCCTCCGTCACCAGCCTCCGCTCGCCCGCCGGCCCCTCCTCCTCCTCCTCCCGCGACCTCCGCAGGGGCAGCCGGTCCGAGGACAAGGGGCTGTCCTTCCTCAAGTCGGCGCTCCGGCAGAAGGAGACGCGGCGCTCGGCGGACCTCGGCAAGTCCGCCCTGCTGGCCAAGAGGGCGGCGGAGGCGTCCGGCAGGGCGGGCGGGCAGCCGAAGGGCGTCGGGACCCCGGGGGGCGGCGAGGGGTCGGGCAAGAGCTCACGACAGGGCTCCCCGGAGCCCCACTCGGGCAAGGCCGGGGTCAAGGCGAAGGAGGCCGCCAAATCCACCCCCGCCAAGAACTCGCCCTCCGGCAAGACCAAGTCTTCCGGCGCGGAGCCCGGCTCCCGGTCACCGGAAAGCGGGACGGCGTCGCTCGAGAGGACGCCGCCCAGTAGGAAGCTTTCTCCCAGCATGCAATCCTCCGCGCCGCCCACGGCCCAGCCTCAGTGATGTCAGGACTGCGCTTTCATTTCTCCTGTAACGCAGCTATTTTTGTATGTGCCTACGATATATTAAGATATATATGATATATATATTTTTTTCTTTTTAAAGAAAACCTATTGTACATTACAAAACAGCCTTTGTCCCTAATCCTGCCGTGAGCCAGATAATGGCCATTGGCTGGATCTGGTACTAGAATCTACTACTGTACACTAAACTGAATAGCTATCTTGGGAATGTGTTTTCGAAAGAAGACGTATATCTTGTGTAAATTGAGTTTATTCTTGTTTTTCTCCAGAGGTGCAACAATTTAATGGGTGACGTAAACACTTTGTTGCCATGTTACTCATAACTCCTTTTTCTGTAGCATGCTTTGAAGAAGCTAATTTACGGCAGCTTTACACCGGACTCCTGGACAAGGAACTCGGATGGTAAGAATGCTGATTGTGCACATTTGAAATGTTTAGACCTTCCTTCAGGCTATTTTAAGGGCGATACCCCGCAATGAGGTCAGGAGAGGACAGAAATTTTTGGTGCTTCACAGATAGAGGCCCAACTCTTGCGCGAAAAAGCCTATTTTGGAGACATCAGAGGGGATGGTGGGGTTGTGAGACATAACTCCACTTTTATCTGGATTACGTCTGTTGAACAAATTTGAAAGTGGAAGGCTTTCACACCAGGTGTGGCAATTGATGTGGGATTTAAAAATCAGTCAACATCTACAATTTGGCCACTTTTTTTTTTTGAGTGAAACCCTGACTTGCTGTGAATATGACTGCTGGCTCAGGCAAGTGCTACTGGCTCTTTTTTTTAGAAATAAGAGGATACATATTTGATACTGAATGATTTACCTCTTGGTGCAATTTAGACTTTATTTAAGGGGCATTATTTTTGATGATTGAATATTAAATTGCAATCTGCATGTTCTTGTTTACCAGCTACTGAAGAGACAGAATGTAAGCCAGAGACTGTCTGATCCTCCTGAGACATGTATTTGAATTGATAATCCAGTTTGTGCACTATTCTTTGATGCAGTCTGGTATAACTCAATGAGGTGGCAGCAGAGGTAGGATGCGGCAAGGATGTGCTCTCACTACTGATGGGGCACATATAGTACTTCAGGAAGTTGCAGAACACATAAATCCAATTATGGGGTGTCCATCAAACACTCATAAAAACAGCCAGTTCCCATAGGCAAAATAATCACAAAATAACAAGCGTAACGTTTTAGTGTACCTGGCCATATTAATTCACTACAGTCCAACAGTCCAGTCTGCCAAGAGAACAGACATTTTTATTAGTGTTCTGTTGGGGTTGTATCTGGGTTATTTTCTTCACAAGCGTATATTTGAAAGTATAATGTTAAATACTATAATAAAGTTTAATTTGCCCCAAAGACCTCTGGTTACAGGTTAGCTGTTCTGCATCAGAAGTCAAAATTGGGGTCTCTGTAGAACATTTTCAATTAATTGAGAACATTTTTGTCAATTTACCGATTTAGCTAAATTTAAATGGAATTGAGTCAAATGCTGGGAGAGGCGGTTGGCATTTTTAAAATAATAATATTCCCTGCATAGGCTCTAGCACCTCCCCGCAACCCTGCCCAGGATAAGCGGGTATAGGTAATGGATGGACCCTGTCCAGGATAAATGGGTATAGATAATGGATGGACCCTGTCCAGGATAAGTGGGTATAGATAATGGATGGATAGACATTCCCTGGTCAGCTTTGAATGAGAAAAGATTCACTGCTTCTCATGGTTATAAGGATTGTAGTGTTGATATCAGCTGTAGAATCCTGAAACTCAGCATAAAGAATGTAGGAATTCTGTAAGAATTCTTAGACATTTTTCTCTGCAGATTCAGAATAGGACTTGCGCCATGTTTGTTGTGATTGACTGAAAGTCTGGACTCGCGTTGCATTGTGGGGCAATGCCCTTTGGGTCGCTCCAAGGCCAGGGCTGGCGTTTCACGACCACACCGCTTCCCCTTATAGGTCACAGGTGGCCGTGTGACCTGGTCACCAGTTCACAGTCACGAACATTCTGACAAGGCTGAGCAGCACACAGGACAGCCCGTTATTTCAAAAAAGTTAGCAGTGATCCCCACGCATAAGACGAGCGGAGGCTGAGTTTAAGCTACACACATCGCCATATAACCAGAACAGGAGAAACACATCGCACTACGTGTACCAGCGTAACAACCGACCGGAAGCAAGACGCGGGGTTGCGAGTCCACTGAACGGTTATGGTTTTTATTTTCCCCCGGTGCTGTTTATTGGAATATGGGGCATGCCCCCGCCAAGGCGTAACTTGGCGGGATGGCATACCTGCCATCCCAATAATGCATCGCTACCCCTCGTAAAGGCCTTGTAGGTTTTCCCTGCATAAAGGGCAAAGCAATCAGTTTTTTAACACGCTAATGCACAGATTAATAAAATATATAAAAAATTAATGGAAATAATTATGGGTGAAAATTTGCATGATGTTGCCCGTGCATGCGTGTAAGCTATTTAGCAAAGCAGCTAACTGTTGCCATATTGGCTGCGTAAAGTGAAAACGCTACTGTTTAAGACTGGAATATATATTTTTACCGTATCCTTCCACATGCCGGCAAAGAAACGCATGGACAGCGTCTTACATGGTTCTCATCTTACATCATTTTCTGTGCACACATTCATTACCATCGCTTGCTATTAGAGATGCTGTGCCACACGGTGCAAAAAAAAAAAAAAAAAAACCGTGAGTCAGCAAACAGTATTTCTACATTTTTTATTTTTTACTTTTTGTATACTAACCTTTTTAAAGTAACAGACTAGTGTATTTGTATCAAACATGTGTGTGCATTTCTGTTGTTAAAACATAAAAGAATGAAATCCAAAACATAAGGAATATATTTAAGCAATCTTAAAATAGACTGTATATATTTTAACAAGAATTGTTGCCATTTTTGTGCTTCTCAAGATATAGTGATGCTCGAAAATGATATTTTTTTTCAGTATATGCAAAAATATAGTAGTAGCAAATATTTTACATGCATACACACACATACACAGAAATGCTGCATAATTGTATACTGGATAATAATGTTTTTTTGAATTGCCATCTGTATTTCATATATTTTGGATTTCATGTTTAACATATATTTTATTTACTATATATTGGCCTTTATTTTCATAAGGAATGTATGTTTGAACATTTCAGGACTGCTTGGTGCAATATTCACCCTGTTCACATCATGTGTGCACTCTTAGCGCTTTGCACAATGTTCAGCTCAACACTGTTCAGTTACAGCAGTTCACACAGGTTCAGTGTACTGAGCATTACCTGGGCTAGGCCCAGTCAGCATCACCCATCTCACCATAGAGCTAACAACTTATTACCCTATTTTAGCTGCTAGCATCTCCTTTCTCCTGTACTCTATGGTGGATGACATCATTATCAGCAAGATGTGTGTAGCGTGGAGGATGTTTGCTACCCACCAGTCAGTTTAATTCACGGTCAGCCATTTGCTTACTCTTTCAGTCCGTGTTATTATAAAGGCCGCGGGCACAGTGTTTTGGTCACCAGTGGTTATAACGCACATATCGAGATGCTGTCCTCATTAAATTAACCACTTCTGCCTGACCGCTCATTTGAAACTCTCTTGTGACACTACATCCATTTTTCTTTTAGGAACAATGTAAAAGAGATAACATGCAATGAGCTGTAAAGTATTAGGTTTGTTTCATCCAAAAAATGCATTATACAGAAGGGAGAGCACACTTTTCGTTCAGCATTTTACCTTTGGTTAACACACTGGGCTGGCGGAGACTTGATACAGCATAATGTGCACTACATGACTGAGTTTATTGTTTGTCAGAGGAGTTTTATGTCCTGTTTCAGTGTGCTTCTGAGCAGGAGGAAACAGTCTTCTGGAAGTTTGTTCATGACTGAGTATGGGAAAAATGTTTAAGTAAATACTATGTAAATGTAACTTATTTTGGGCAAGTGCATGAGATTGTGTCAATGCCCCTTTCTGTTATTTGTATGTTTTACTATTTAAAGAGTATGCAATTTTAATAGACATATTTTTATCATTTTTTATGTTTGAAAGAATGCTTTTCTTTGAAAGAATACTAAAATGTTTATATATGACATTGGTTTAACCAAACAAGAACAAAAAATGCAATGTAATAAAAATGGACGACAATGGAGATTTTTCAGTTTTATTTGTTGCTATATTCTTTTGTATATGCTTTTGATTTGATTTCACCTGCTTTAGGAGCTGTCTCAGGCGTTATTTGAGCTGAATTCATTCATTCATGGGCGGAGGTTCAGCGATCTTAAAGTGAGACAGGAGGAGGATCAGTGAGATATAGTGATATGGAGGAGGTGCAGTGAGATCTCACAATGAAAGGAGAAGTTGCAGTAATATCACAGTAAGACAGGAGGAGGTGTAGTGAGGCCTCAGTGAGAGAAGGAGGTGCACTGTGAATCACAGTAAGACATGGGGAGGTGCAGTGATCTGACAGTGAGAGGAGGAGGTGCAGTGAGGTCTCATAGTGAGAGAAGGAGGTGCGGAGATCTCACAGTGAGACAAGAGGAGGTGCACTGGGATCTCACAGTAAGACATGGGGAGATGCAGTGATCTGCCAGTGAGACAGGAGGAGGTTCAGTGATTTGACAGTGAGATAGGGGGAGGTGCAATGATCTCACAGTGAAACAGGAAGAGGAGCAGTGAAATCCCACATTGGGACAGTAGGAGGCGCAGCAATCTCAAGGTGGCTTCTAGTCTGATTAGTCATCCACTAACCCCGGCCACAATGCTGATGTAAATGGTCACATAAGCAACATGAACTCTGAAAAACCAATACCAAAACCTGTTGTGGGCAGTACAAGAACCTTTTTGCTTCTGAGGTAAAAAATGTCAAATCTCAAATGAATAAAATAGGCTTAATCTCACAGTATTTGTTCATTGGTTCTTTTTGTATAGTGTAGCTAATAAAAATAGGTATATTTTTAAATGATAAATGATTCTCTGATAGTAAATGATCTAAATGATTATAAACGCACAATATTGATATGGCTTTCCAGTTCAAGGCACTGACAAGAGGACCAGTGGCCACTGGGTGGCAGTGTGGTGCAGACCCAGATATCTGGGGAGAAGAACGCCACAGTACCTTCAAGCCAAGGTGCTATTTCTGGCTTTTTATTGGCTCAGTAAATATCCTGCTGTAGGAACGGATATCACTGGTGCACAATATTATCATGCATTAGTGCTGTCACATTAACATTCGAAAATTCAAATCAAATTTGAATAGGTACATTGAGGGTAATTTTCAAATGTCAAAAAAAAAGACATCCAGGAAGTTGACTTCATGCACGATGTACTGCGAGGCATACCGCCGTTATTGGAGGATAACCCACTTAAGGGAGTCTACAAGTAAATATTTGTTTCCCAAAGAACACCTGCACTCTACAATCTGTCTACATTGCAGATGTGTACTAATTACCAGCTGGTAAATTACCTAAACTTATTAGCCAGCTTCCCACACAAGTCATTAGGATTTGTCATTAAACAATACCAACTAACAGCTGAAAAAGTGTTGAACAAGTCGGAGTTTCATAGAACTGGCAACCATTCTGTGGATTGCCGCACATGCAGAGTCAAAATGACATAAGAGCTGAAGCTAAGGATTTTTTAACTTTGACGTTAAACGATCTGGTATTACGATACAAGAATTTTAGTTTGAAAGCTGTTTCCTTTAGTATTCCCGCAACAATCAGTTCACTAGAGACTTACTGATCCAGACGCACCCCAAGATACAGCATGTAACACTGGTCTTTAATTCAATGGAATTTACTTTGCAGTTTATACTTATTTTGTCAACCTTTAGTAGTTTTCAGTAGTCCAAACAATATAAACACCGCTTTTCCCAAATTTAAGGAAAGACTTATCAACAAACTAACTTTTCAAAGAGTCCAACTCCTTACTCAATGTGTTTTAATATCATCAGGGTGTCTCCCTGAATCATCAGCATAGAGGAGAAGTTTGCATTTCACTGCTACTGCCATATTTATATGTATGATAAATTAAAGAGGTCCTAGTATAGACCCCTGTGGCACTCCACAGTTTAGCTCTCTTGCTTCTGGTATGACATGACCTACAATTCACACCTGTGCTCTTCTAGTTAGACAGCTTACTGCTTTCCTCAGCAAAATAGTGTGGTCTACAGTGGTCTTTTGTGCACATCCTCTTGGTGCTTGTGCCCTGCAATGGATTGGCAACCTGTCCAGGGTGTATTCTTGCCTCCCACCCAATGCACACTGGGATAGCAAACTAAGCTACTGGTTACTATTTCTAAAAGCAACTTAACACTAAAAGCTACACTAGTACATGTTACTTAAAAGTTCTAGCTGCAATTAAGCTCCTTTTTTTTAGTCACTAAAAAGATCACTGCTTAATCACTGACTTGTTAAATTTAAAGAAACCCTTTATAAATCCACAAAAATGTGTCAGATCGATAGTAAAGAGCCAATAACTAAATGTGAAGGGGAGCCAGCTAGTTAGATAACATTGTTTTAAGAATAACGAACAGCTAGCTATCATCTCCTATTTATTTATATAGCTTGCTAGATCTAGTTAGTTCATTTAAGATACGTGGTTAATTTAAAACTAAAACTAAATACTCTATCAACCCGTTTTTTGAATTGATGGTTAGCTGTTCTACTATACCTCGAGTAGGTTTTAAGGAGGGTGATTATCCCAGCTATTTTTGTCATTTTTACCTTTTCAGGGTTTCTGGTCAAGAGGTCTACACTACCTGTTTCTAGGTTTGTATAATATTTGTGTATTGCCTGTAGAAATTAACAAGAATACTTTTGCTGGCCTTAAGAATAGGTTGAGATGACTTTTAGATAGATATATACAATATTAAAATTTGGAAAGATTCAGTGCCATTTATACAATATTCAAATTTGGAAAGATTCAGTGCCATTTATAAAGGTTTTAGGGAAATTTGGATCCACCTTTGAGAAAACGCATGTCAAGTTTTACTGCTTTATTCCATCCACTCCAAACATTTATACTGCCATTGTATACATCCTGTGGTATGATTGGAAAAATAAATCTGGTTTCCTCCAGTATCAGAAGTACATATAATCACAGAATAAAAAAATACAAAAAAGATTTTTGGATTTTGTTGTTTTTCCACTATATATATATATATATATATATATATGTCCTGTATGGCTACAGAGTGAGACTGCCTGCAATCATTCTTTCAAAATTCTGCCTGGATTTTCAGTGTGGATTAAGGGGTTAACCAAACTGAGCTGAGAGATTGGATTTGTTGGATTTGACCCAGCGTTACCAGTACCTTCAGAAAAAAATAGTTAACATTTGGATTGAAATTCACAATTTTCAATCATAGAATTAAAAACCATATTACTGTCCCTCCAAAGCAGAAGGGCATGCAGAATAGCCCAGTGGCAGAAAGAGCCAGCACAATCTTCCACAAGGAGCTGACTTCAATTTGGCCCACAAAACGTGATGTTCTATAAACGAATGCACAACTGTGCTATGAAATGTGATTATGTGAAATTTGGTAACATAAAAACAACCGCTTGCTAACATCGGGCATGTTCTGGAGCCGCACGCTCCAAATTCGCGGCACACATTCCATCGTGACATGAGGTACTGGGCAGGTATTAGACAGACATGCACATTAGCTAGCTGGCTAGCTAGCTACTATCTTACTTGACTACACATCAATTATTCAGCTAGAATACTTTAACTACCATAGCAGAATTAGCTACACTACATGACCAAAAGTATCTGGACACCCCTTGGTCTGGGGCTGTTTTTCATGGTTTGGGCTAGGCCCCTTAGTTCCTGTGAAGGCTAATTTTAATGCTAAAGCATACAATGACATTCTGGACAATTCTGTGCTTCCCCAACAGCTTGTGAAAGGTCCTTTCCTGTTTCCATGACAATGCCCCCGAGCCACAGCGAGGTCCATTTAGAAATGGTTTTGTCGACAACGGTGTAGCAGAACTTGACTGGCCTGTACAGAGCCTTGACCTCAACCCCATCCAACACCTTTGGGATCAACTAGAAAGTCAACTGCAGGCCAGGTGTAATCAAACCAATCAGTGCCCAACCTCACTAATGCTCTTCTGGCTGAATAGAAGCAAAACCCTACAGCAATGCTCCAACATCCAGTATAATGCCTTCCCAGAAGAGTGGAGGTTGTTGTAGCAGCAAAGGGTGGACCAACTCCATATTTTGGATGAGATCACAGCACATATCATTTATGGATGTAGTGCATGCATCAATAGCACTGTTACAAAGCCTTGGATGGTTTTACATTGACATTTATGCTGTAGATTTTGCAGACCAAACAGTGACCCTCCCATGGATCCGGTACTGAATTGTTTACCAGCCAAAAATGTTCCCTTTGAAAACACGGATGCCACATGGATGCAATGCCTTAATACTGGGAACGGGTTCCCAGGAATTCCAGTGCACATTATTTCCCGTTTCCAGAGAAATTTATTAAGGTGTACGCCCGCTAATTAAAATGTAATGTAAACACAAAGGGGAGATAAGGGGTTAGTTAAATTGCTTTAGCAGCAGGAGCAGTGCCACTCCTTTTTCAGCTGCCGGTCAAATCAGACATAAGATGGTATGGGGAAACTCTTTCTTTGCCTTCAGTATATCTTGCAGTCTGCCGTAATTTTGTCTGTGTATATTTGTGTAACTTGAAAGCTTGGAGAAACTGCAGCATCTGCTTTTCTCACTGCAAAATTAATAAATTTTAGTATTCTTTTGCACAAACTACTGTAATCGATTTTTATGTAAGTTGACAGCTGAAAAATTCAGCATTTTATGTTTAAACGTTTATTTCATTCAATCAGAATGATTCATGCTTTGGTCTCAATAACTGTAGTTGGTTATGGTTTGTACTGCATACATGAGAAACTGCTTGTGTAAGGCTGGGGATTGATCTGTGTGTTCTCTCGCTGTCTTTCCAGTTTCAACGCGGTGAAATGTGGGTGTTGGTGGCCACCATCCTGCTCAGTGGTGTCGCTCTCTCAGCTGCTGATGGTAAAGCCCCGTCACAATCTTCACTACTGTTTCTACTGATGGGAAATAACTTGGTGGTAGACTGTAAATTCACTAATTTTGAGTGATTAGCATTATGTAAAATTATTAATGTCAGAACTAGTCAAGATAAAAGTGATTACACAGATTGCATATCACACAGGTCCTGAGTCATCCCCTCTTTCACATAATTTACACAGTGTATCCTATAGTTTCACATCTTACATACTGTTAATGCAAGTATTCATACAAATGCAGTGAGATTTTTTCACATCGCGGAAGAGTCTGACAAACTTTAACATTCTAATTTTGTGTGTTTCCTGGACTATAGATTTGTAAATGACATCAGACAGTATATTTACAGAAATGGTGGACTTAACCTAGTAGTTTAATGTATTGTTCACCCTTTGATTTGCACCTGTGCAGAAGGTCTGCTTGGGAAAGCCCTGGTGTTTCCCTATGAGACAGGTGACAGCTACGCCAAACTGACACCCCAGAACCCCCTGAGGCTCAAAGCCTTTACGCTCTGCATGAACCTGGCGACGGAGCTGAAAGGCAAGAGAGATGTCATCCTGTTTGCGTACCGCACTCGAGACACTGACGAACTGAACGTCTGGCGAGAGGCGGATGGGCGATTTTCCCTCTACCTGAATGGACAGCCGGTGCTTTTTGACTTACCACCACTGACCACGTTGAAGACCCAGATGTGCGTCACTTGGGAATCCACCACAGGTTTGTCTGCTTTCTGGGTGGATGGCAAGCGAAGCGTTAGGAAGGTGCACAAACCTGGACACACGACTAATCCCAACGGAGTCGCCATTATTGGACAGGACTTTGACAGTTTTGATGGGAAATTTGACCCTCGTCAGAGTTTTGTTGGTGAAATTTCTGATGTTAATATGTGGGACTATGTCCTGCCTGAAAGTCAGATTGTGGCATTGCATTCGTCTTGTGACAGCATTCCCAAAGGTAATATTTTTGACTGGGACACCATTCAGTACCAGATCTATGGGAGAGTAATTGTTGCATCTAACTAATCTACAGTGTAAATGTCAAGGCAACATCGTCCAAGTCTGTGACAGTGCTCCTGAAACATATACTTAATCAGTGACATGTGTTGTGATTCACAGTTTAAATTTGATTGAATTAAAATGTCTATAATGGTTTCAGTGTAAGCAGATTCCATTAACTTACACTTTTGAATTACAAGGGGTTTGTGTGTTCTTACTGTTCTTTTGCTTTCATGTCACAGGTCTGTAAGATCATAAATTACATTTCTCAGCCAAAAAGTCTTCTCTGCACTTCTATGAATTAGATGCCATTTGTGTGTTGAAATATTTTCATAACAGATTCCCAACTTTGTAGGCATTCAGTGTAAAACTATTTCAATCAATGCATGTCTGCTTGTCTTTCTAAAACCAATTAAAACATTTTGCTGTCTAGTTGTGTCTTTTGTGATGTGATTCAGAAACTCAAAAAGGTATGATAAATTGCATTCTTTGATTCCAGTAATATCTCATCACTACATTTAGAGATAGTTTTAAGAGAAATCAGTGTGTTACCCTGAAAAAAAATACGCGTTTATTACACACGTTGTATGGTCATAGATACACATGCTACTAACGAAAATTTTGGCTCATTCAAAATCATTAACAAACCCATGTTCTAACCTTTCTTCAAGCTGCTGAACACAACTTTAAACTTGCCTCAACCCTCAGAGTTACCGTTTTCCAAACCTTAACCCTAATTTGCACCGTAAAACCTGTGTTATTTACAAATTAATTCCCAAATTTAAAAAAAAAAAAAAAAAAAAAAAAAAAAGCACAGGGATATGAATTTGGAAGCCTAAAAACGTGGTTCAATGTTATTATTGCTCAGTTCACTCTGCAAAAATCACATCTTTACAGATCCAGAAAACAGAACAACAAAAAAAGTGATATGAAGAAAAATGAAAAAGGGAAGCGTTCAGTTCCACCGCAGCAGTATACACACGAGAGAGAGAGAGAGAGAGAGATCCACCCATTCCAATGTCAGTTTGAGAGTCGCTACATGGGTTCCCCAAAAAACACCGCCCTGTTCTGCGTGGCACTGCCAACCGTCAGGGCGAGAGCCCAAGCAGAGATCAACATGAAAGAATGAAATCCAAAACATAAGGAATATATTTAAGCAATTTAAAAATAGACTGTATATATTTTAACAAGAATTGTTGACATTTTTGTGCTTCTTAAGATGTATTGATGCTCAAAAATGTTTTTTTTTCAGTATATGCAAATATATAGTAGAAAATATTTTACATACACACACATACACACAGAAATGCTGCATAATTGTATACTGGATAAGAACAATTTTCTTTTCATTGCCATCTGTATTTCATATATTTTGGATTTCATATTTAACATATTTTTATTTACCATATACTGGACTTTATTTTCATAAGGAATGTATGTTTGAACATTTCAGGACTGCTTGGTGCAATATTCACCCTGTTCACATAATGCGCTTTGCACAATGTTCAGCTCAACACTGTTCAGTTACAGCAGTTCACACAGGTTCAGTGTACTGAGCATTACCTGGGCTAGGCCCAGTCAGCATCACCCATCTCACCATAGAGCTAACAACTTATTACCCTATTTTAGCTGCTAGCATCTCCTTTCTCCTGTACTCTATGGTGGATGACATCATCATTGGCAAGATGTGTGTAGCGTGGAGGATGTTTGCTACCCACCAGTCAGTTTAATTCACGGTCAGCCATTTGCTTACTCTTTCAGTCCGTGTTATTATAAAGGCTGCGGGCACAGTGTTTTGGTCACCAGTGGTTATAACGCACATATCTGTAATTGTGGGGGGTGTCGGAGAACCAGAAGCGACTAATACAGGGGAACGAAAAGCTAACGCTACAGGAAGCATTAGCCACCAAGTCCCGAACGACAAAGGAAAGGGAACACCGGGAACTAAAACACAAAATAAGATCCTTGGGAGAACAAATCCCATACACAAAGTATCAGACACCAAAAGAAATCACGGTGTAAAAACAAACGTTAAAAACAAACGAAGGACAAACCTATCCAGCCACAAAACTGGCTAGAGAAACCAAAAACAAGCCTTTACAAACCAGGGCGAAAAGAAAAACCTGAGACGCAGCTCAGAAAGAAACAAACAAAATACAGTACCAGGGACAACGTCCCAATACCCAACAGCTCACACGAGCTCAAAATAAAAGTATAAATACCCTAAGGCGTCAGAATGCGCTCACTGCGCTAAAAGACTGAACGCCTTCTAAATGAGGACACGGAATCACACACAAACACAATTCAGCACAGAGTCCACTGAGTACCTATACCTTACCGGCTTTGTGAAAAAGAGATTTGACACAGAAGCGCTGATTGCCGGTCAGTCAACGCTTATAAAGGCACTTCCCCAGGTGAAAATAATAGGAAATCAACCACCTGAAACAAATAAACCATTTCCTAGATGCTGGGTAGCCCTCTAGTGGCAGCACAAGGCCACTGCACCCCCGACCCATGACAATATCAGTATGCCGTCCTCATTAAATTAACCACTTCTGTCCGACTTCTCATTTGAAACTCTCTTGTGAAATTGCATCCATTTTTCTTTTAGAAACAATGTAAAAGAGATAACAGATGCAATGAGCTGTAAAGTATTAGGTTTGTTTCATCCAAAAATGCACTATACAGAAGGGAGAGTTCTTTTTGTTCAGCATTTTACCTTTGGTTAACACACTGGGCTGGCGTAGACTTGATACAGCATAATGTGCACTACATGACTGAGTTTGTTGTTTGTCAGAGGAGTTTTATGTCCTGTTTCAGTGTGCTTCTGAGAAGGAGGAAACAGTCTTCTGGACGTTTGTTCAGAACTGAGTATGGGAAAAATGTTTAAGAAAATATGAAGTAAATGTGACTTATTTTGGGCAAGTGCATGAGATTGTGTCAATGCCTTTCTCTGTTATTTGTATGTTTTACTATTTCAAGAGTATACTATTTCACGTGTCATTTACGGATGAAGTGCATGTTTCAGTAGCACTGTCACAAAGCCTTGGATGATTTTATATTGATATTTACGCTGTAGATTTTGCAGACCCAACAATTACCCTCCCAAAAATGTCCCCTTACAGACACGGATGCCACACAGATACAATGCCTTAATAGTGGGAACAGGTTCCCAGGAATTCCAGTGCAAACCTGTTTCCAGAGAAATATAACAATGTTTGTGTCTGCCTAGTAAAATGTAATGCAAACACAAAGGGGAGATAAGAGGTTTCTTAAATTGCTTTAGCAGCAGGAGCAGTATCACTCTCCATTTCCAGCTACCAGTCAAATCAAACAGAGGATGGTATGGGGAAACTCTTTCAGTGCCTTCAGTGCCTGAACACATTGTGATATTGTTTCAGTGTATGCAGTTTCCATTAACTTACATTTTTGAATTAGAATGGGTTTTGTGTTCTTGCTATTCTTTTGATTTCATGTCACAGTTCTGTAAGATCATAAATTACATTTATCAAGCAAAAAAGTTATTCTCTGCACTTCCGTGAATTAGACGCCATTTGTGTGTTGAAATATTTTGTCAGCATTCAGTGTAAAACTATTTCAATCAATGCATTTCTGCTTGTTTTTCGAAACCAAATTAAAACATTTTACTGTCTATTTGTGTCTTTAGTGATGTGATTCAGAAACTCAAAAAAGGTATGATAAATTGCATGCTTTGATTCCAGAAATGTCTCATCACTACATTTAGCGATAGTTTTAAGAGAAATCAGTGTGTTTCCCTGATAAAATGTGCATTTATTATAAACTTTGTATGGTCATAGGTACACATGCTACTAGAGAACATTTTTGGCTCATTCAAAATAATTAACAAACCCATGTTCTAACCTTTCTTCCAGCTGCTGAACACAACTGTAAACTTGCCTTAACCCTCAGACTTAGCGTTTTCCTAACCCTTACCCTAGCCCAACCCTAATTTGAGCCATAATACCTATGTTTGGCAATAGGCATTTCTGGAAACTTCTGATTACTCATTTAATATTGATAAAAACCAATTCAAATATCATGGATTCAACATAACTAATGCAAAAAAAATATATGGTTGATGTCTTTTTTTAAATTTTTTTTTAGAAAATGTATTTCTCAGAAAAAATATGCATATACACATGAATATAACGCAGCAGGGGTACATCATACTAACAAAAAAATTTATCTCATCATAAATCAAAGACTTTGGCTTGTCCTAACCTTTTCTCAAGCTCCTGAACACAAACATAAACTTGTCTAATCTAGTAGGGCAATAGATGTAAGCCAGCTAAGATCGCGAACATCATAATTGTTAGCTAATACATACCGTAGCTAGCTAGCTATTTACCCACAGTTCTATGGCTATATCTCTGTGGTTGTGAGAGAAAAATGAAGCGACGATGGAGCTAGGCCTTGTACGTGATGAAGCTGTTATGGTTGTTTCAGGACCCTGTTACAAATATCATCTGTTTGTTGTTTATCAGAGATCAGTGCATCTAGTCGATGCAATCAGAATAACGCTATTCGGTCACATTTTTCTCTATTCAGTTCAGCCCAGAACAATTTTTTGATCCAGGAAAAATGTGAAATTATTTTGTCTGCTTCTATTGATTACCACAATGAGAGCTTTTGGCTCTTAATTCGCATTGGAGTTCAATTAATTTCTTCAACACTCACTTGAAATACACGGCAGACTCATCAGTAATACTACTTCCAGGCCGTGGCAGTCATCTTGCGGTGGTGCCACATGCAGAAGTATCGAATTGAATAGGATTGAATGGAACCACATGACCACGTCTCTCTTCTAGTTCTTACAAAATTCAGTGCATGCACATCGCTTTTTTTCCACGGTGACACGCTGCTACTACGGTATGCCAAAAAGACAAAAAAAAACAACAAAAAAAAAAACAAGTGAGCAACAATGGTAGTGTGGCTTAATTTTTTATTAACACCGTCGTTAAATCTTGGAGCAATTCCGTGCCCCCTAAAGTGTGGGGTTCTGAGGCAGCAGCCCTTTTATATAAGACGACCCTGCCAACCAGTCAGGAAGGCCGAGTCAAACATCTAAAATAAACAAACCATGCCAACTCACAACTCGAGGCAGCACCTTGATGTTTCCACCATTTTAAGTTGACCTATTTCTAGCTACGCGAAGGGTAGTATGTGAAAAATATACTATTTTTTAACCGTACTGTTGAAGCCTTGAAAGACTTTCCACTCTTGCACAACCATGTTCACTTCTTCGCTGAAGGAAAACGTCACCAAAGCTGTGCTTCATATGCGTTCAGCAAAACCTGGAAACAAGTACATCATCCTGGGATTTTAAGTACACATACAGAAAATTTTGCCTATTTCATTTTCTCATCCAGTTCTCTTTTTTTATTTTTTTATTTTATTTATTTATTTTTTGCAAAAGCTATAACTTGAATAGTAGATCAACTCAATTTGTAATTTGAAATTCTTAATTTTAACTTTTATTTTCAATAAGTTAGCCTACTTGAAAAAATGAGCTGAGAAATTGGGAATATTGTTTGGTTTTATTTCCCATTCAAGGAGACATTGAGTTTTGTCTTAGCAATTCCAGGTATAGTATACTTCTGCAAATAGATGATAGAAGTAACGAACCATTTTTTTTTTTTTTTGTGGTTCTTTCAATTTGCATTTATATTCACTTATTCACCAGCACCACACACACACACGCACGACTATTACAAGCAGGGCTAACGTTGGCTAACTAGACTTATACAACGGCTTGGCTGAATACTGGATTCTGATTGGGTGGGAATTATTTCTTAGTAAAGGGATACTTCGGCCTTTTAACAGTTCTAAAATCAATGCGCTACAAAAACCAGCATTCTAAAGTAGTTAAAAGAGCAACATTATTCTTTCGATTTTGAATTGTTGTGACGTCGCCTCTCCTTTTCAATGTCCAATTTCTCAGCAAATGGCAACGTTGAATCACGGTTCTAGTTACTGGCTTCATTTAAGGATGCCAACCATCCCACAAAATACGGAATCGTCCCTTATTTGGACAGTAGAATATCATGGCTACGGGACGCATTTTCATCCGTATCTTTGTGAACGATTCCGTTTGTAGTAACCGCTGTTTTGAATAAAATTCAATAGTTAGCTAGCTAGCTAGCCGTGATAACAAGCATGCTGAGACCATTCTGACCTAAAACTCAGAATTTTAATATTGGCTAGGTGACAAGTAACGGCGAACCTATCATAAAACTACCTGGCATTCAAGCCCGGTTTCAGAGTGTCTTGGAAAAACGCAATGTCTACACTGTAAGATGGAACGCAACGTTTTAAAAAGCAAGACAGAGCTAGGGAGATTAATTTGATTGGGTTATGGTTTCATGCAGTTTTATTAAATAATGTAATGACAAAAATGGCCAAAATTGGTGCTAACTGCATGGTATAAAACAAGAAGGAACTATTTTTCCTTGATATAATCGTTGGTTTCATAGAATGAATGACCAGAGTTTTTGTTTAACAACGGTGCAAACAGAACTACCAACCACAGTTTTGGTGCAGCACACTTGTAGCTATTTCTCAAAATTATGTTGTAGGTTATTCCCCAAACACCTGAATAGTCTTTCCAATTTTCCCTAATGAATTTAAGGTGGGAGTAACTGACGTTAACACTAGCTATTTACTAAATTAGCGAACGTTACTATCGTCTAAAGTAAGCTAGTAGCCTACACTCTGCTCCAACTGTAACTACTATGCAATAGATTGTTACGGTTGTGGGGGGTTAGGACCCAAACGCAGAGTGAAAACACAAAACTCCAAATGATAAAGACAAAACTTTACTTAAACAAGGGAACAAAGGGAACAAAAGGGAACAAAAAGCCTCGCAGGGCAACTTTAGCTAAACGCAAAGAAAGACTTCAAAAACACGGGGAAACAAAAATACAAAGAGCAGAACAGGCAAGGAACAGGCAACAGGCAGGCAAGAAGCAGGCAGGGAAACAGGCAACAAACCGACAAACTAACAAAGAGCAACAAGGATCCAGCACCTGAGTCCAGGGGAAGGGAAACTTAAATAGAGACACTGACGAGACACAGGAGGGCACAATGAACAATCAAGCCACAGAGAGGGAAGGGAGAACGAGACAGCCAATAGAATAATTAAAACCAATAATACAATTAACAGGGGGGAGCAGGACACAAAACAGAAGTGCCGCCATCTGGCGGCCCAACAGGGAAAGACCGACAAACAGGAACACGGGACCATGACAGTACCCCCCCCCCAAGGGACGGCTCCTGACGTCCCAGGAAGCCGACCTGGGGAGGGAGTGAACAGAGGGTGGGAGCAGGAGACAGGACTGGACTCGGGGACTCGACAGGAACAGGACTCAGGACTGGACTCGACAGGAACGGGGAACAGGACTCAGGACTCGACGGGGACAGGAACAGAACTGGACTCAGGAACTGGACTCGAGGACTGGGGCAAGAACAGGACTCAGGACTGGACTTGACAGGGACTGGACTCGACAGGGACTGGGGCAGGGACTGGACTCAGGACTAGACTCAGGGACTGGGGCAGGAACAGGACTCAGGGACTGGGGCAGGAACAGGACTCAGGGACTGGACTGGACAAGGCAGACACTGGACTGGACAGAGACGCGACAAACACCGGACTGGACTGGGACCGACAAGGAAAACAGACTGACACGGACACCGGAACAACACTGGGAGACTTACAAGGACAGACAAAAGGACAAGCAGGCAGGGAGGCACACAGCAAGACCTACAGACACACTGAGGGACAGGCAGACAGGGAAGGAAAGGGGTACACCCAAACACTGACACACGGACTGACACAACGGCAAACAAGACAAAAAACACGCGGACTGGCACACAGACAGACAGACAGACAGGCAGGAGAACACATTGGCCGATGGGCTGACAGCCTGGGGGGCAGACAAACAGGCCAACAAACTGGCTGACACACAGACGGGCAAACAGGCAGACAAACAGGCGGGCAGACAACCAGACAAAGGGGCAGGTGACAAGACAGACACAGGGTTGGGAACAAAGGGGTGAGGTCTCTGGGCACTGGGTTGGGGCAACGATGGCTTGGGAACACTAGGGGGCGAGGCACGAACACTAGGGGGCGAGGCACGAACACTAGGGGGCGAGGCACGAACACTAGGGGGCGAGGCACGAACACTAGGGGGCGAGGCACGAACACTAGGGGGCGAGGCACGAACACTAGGGGACGAGGCACGAACACTAGGGGACAAGGGAACACCAAGGGGCACAGGAGCACAAGGCAGGGCAGGAGCACTGGGCAGCTTCGGAGGCCCCTCCGGGACAGGGGGCGGAGCAGGCGGCGAAGGCCCCTCCGGAACTTGGGGCGGAGCAGGCGGCGAAGGCCCCTCCGGGACTTGGGGCGGAGCAGGCGGCGAAGGCCCCTCCGGGACTTGGGGCGGAGCAGGCGGCGAAGGCCCCTCCGGGACTTGGGGCGGAGCAGGCGGCGAAGGCCCCTCCGGGACTTGGGGCGGAGCAGGCGGCGAAGGCCCCTCCGGGACTTGGGGCGGAGCAGGCGGCGAAGGCCCCTCCGGGACTTGGGGCGGAGCAGGCGGCGAAGGCCCCTCCGGGAGTGGGGGCGGAGCAGGCGGCGGAGGCCCCTCCGGGAGTGGGGGCGGAGCAGGCGGCGGAGGCCCCTCCGGGAGTGGGGGCGGAGCAGGCGGCGGAGGCCCCTCCGGGAGTGGGGGCGGAGCAGGCGGCGGAGGCCCCTCCGGGAGTGGGGGCGGAGCAGGCGGCGAAGGCCCCTCCGGGAGTGGGGGCGGAGCAGGCGGCGGAGGCCCCTCCGGGAGTGGGGGCGGAGCAGGCGGCGGAGGCCCCTCCGGGAGTGGGGGCGGAGCGGGCGGAGGCCCCTCCGGGAGTGGGGGCGGAGCGGGCGGCTTCTCCAGGGCGCGGGGCGGAGCAGGCAGCGGAGGCCGCTCCGGGACTGGGGGCGGAGCAGGCAGCGGAGGCCCCTCCGGGACTGGGGGCGGAGCAGGCAGCGAGGGCCGCTCCGGGACTGGGGGCGGAGCAGGCAGCGGAGGCCCCTCCGGGACTGGGGGCGGAGCAGGCAGCGAGGGCCCCTCCGGGACTGGGGGCGGAGCAGGCAGCGAGGGCCCCTCCGGGACTGGGGGCGGAGCAGGCAGCGAGGGCCCCTCCGGGACTGGGGGTGGAGCAGGCAGCGAGGGCCCCTCCGGGACTGGGGGTGGAGCAGGCAGACCCCACTGCAGTCTGGGCTGGGCAGGGGACAGGAACACGGACCCCAGCTGTAGGGAACCCGGCTGGGCTGCCGGACGGGACCGGCGGGACCCCCGCGGGCCGGGCCCTGGAAAAATCACCAGCCGGGATCCTTCAAAAGACGCCCGCCAGGGATCCGCTGGCTGAGCAGCAGGAGGTCTGGCCAATCGGGAGGCAGCCCGACCACGACGCCTCCGTGACCGCCCGCCCCGGCCACTGGGAGGCTCAAGGGCGAAAACTGGGTTGCGCTCCCAGTCGCTGGGTGGCGAGTCCTCCGGGTCACTCCACCACCCCGGTGGCATGATTAAAAAAAATCAAAACTTCAAAGAAAGAGGGGGGAAGAAAAAAAACTCCGCTGGGTCCAGTACTGGCTGGATCCTTCTGTTACGGTTGTGGGGGGTTAGGACCCAAACGCAGAGTGAAAACACAAAACTCCAAATGATAAAGACAAAACTTTACTTAAACAAGGGAACAAAGGGAACAAAAGGGAACAAAAAGCCTCGCAGGGCAACTTTAGCTAAACGCAAAGAAAGACTTCAAAAACACGGGGAAACAAAAATACAAAGAGCAGAACAGGCAAGGAACAGGCAACAGGCAGGCAAGAAGCAGGCAGGGAAACAGGCAACAAACCGACAAACTAACAAAGAGCAACAAGGATCCAGCACCTGAGTCCAGGGGAAGGGAAACTTAAATAGAGACACTGACGAGACACAGGAGGGCACAATGAACAATCAAGCCACAGAGAGGGAAGGGAGAACGAGACAGCCAATAGAATAATTAAAACCAATAATACAATTAACAGGGGGGAGCAGGACACAAAACAGAAGTGCCGCCATCTGGCGGCCCAACAGGGAAAGACCGACAAACAGGAACACGGGACCATGACATAGATAAACTATTCATTCATCTCATTACCTCTGTGTTTTTCCTCCTCTTCTCTTCTTCTTTTTCTTCCCTGGGCACCAGAGGGCTTTGGTCTTTTGACATGATATATAGGCCTATATTTGAATTAGGCTACTGATGTTAATCGTATCACGTTTCACGGTCAGTGTCACTCACTAGTTCAGATAACTCGCCCATCCCCCACAATCAGGTAAGTCTAACTAAGAGCGCGCGGGGTGGGCGGGCTTATTTAATAGGCTATGTAGTTATGTTGTTGTGGGCTTTTTTTTGCAATATTCCGAAATAATAGTATTAAAATAGTATTAGTAAAAAATAGTAAAAGTTAAAAATTTTGATTTTTTTTTCTTCCCTGATTTGGGGCGCCCCTAGAATTCGCCTATGCTGCCTGTGCCACAGGCCAGGTTTGCACACACGCACACAGAAGGCACATGCGCACACATAAGAACAAACACAAAGCACACACAAGGAATGGGGCTAATAAAAGTGCGCGCTCAACAAGTGAGGGTGTAAGACACCTCCAACGGGGGTTAACTACACATTTATTTGGGCTAGAAACAAAGCTTTAAAACCGTTCTTTCCTGTTAGCTTACATCACCATCTTGTGGCCTCACATAGTGCAGCAGTTTAGAAATCTGTGAGTAATGTCTTCCTTCACTGTACCGGCATTCCTCGGTGTTTGTTTCAGCATTGTGGTTTGTACACCTGTGATGACGCCATGAAGTTGGGTACATAAGATTGCCAAACATACAACCCCATTTCACTGAAGAAATGTTTGAGTACTTCAGCCTCATCTTAACTAAAAACATTGAGTGTGGTTCTTTACTTAATGGCATTGCTGAATTCCTTAGATCTACACACATCTGAAACATAATCCCATTTGTACTTATAACTTCAATAAATGAAATTTTGACTATGTATATAATGTGACAGGGGGTGCTTGTGCTTGTGCTCATTCTCATTCTCTCTCTAACACACACACACAATTTCTGCTGACGTAACATGCAGGCACTTCCCTTCCATAACAGGATAAAGACGCGACTCACCCTAAGGGAGCATACGCAGTTGTGGAGATCGGGGAATTGGAAAGAAAGATGAGAATGAAGTGTAGTGTCATATAAAAGTAGGTAAAACATGTTTTATGCAGGATTGATTTGCAGATCACACTTTAACATGTTCCTTGGTTGAAACCAAATTTACAGGGCATTTACTTTATGATAATGAAGGGATGGATTATTATCCACCTGGCCAGAGAGCCGCGCCCCTTTTATAAACCCTAGTTTCTGGGAGATGAAGCTGCAGAAAGATGCCTGGTTCCGCTACCTATCCAAATCGCTGTCCTCTTTCTCACTTTATTTTATTAGAAAGCCATTCTCTGAGCCAGCAAAGGAAGTATATCAGTGAAATGGCAGACCCAGTCCAATGGCCTGAAGACAGACTCGGTGGGCCAGGACAGTTTCTTACAGCTGGGGCGGGTCCATCTTGTTCCCTATTTAGATTGCGGAAGATTCCTTACCTGTGTTTTAATTTTGGTTCTCCTCACACAAACATTTATGAGCCCTGTCTCTTTTGGACTTATCATACACCCTTTTGGGGTTAAAAGGGAGGGAGGAGCAGCTGTTTACACAATCACATGATAATAACCGAAGAGTAGGTTTTCTGGAATGATTTTTTTTTCTTTCAGGTTTTCAAGTGAGTATTCTTGAACTCCATTGCTTTCAGTCACCTGTAGTGACTGTCACACCAGCATTAGAATGTTCAGTTAACATTCTAATTACACCTGAACTGACCTCGCAGGGAATGTAGGTGATGCTTGTTTTGGCCGCATTTTTGCAGTGGCAAAATTTTTTTGAAGTACTTTTCAGAACCTAAAATGTTGCACTGTTTATTTTCATCATTAGAAGTGGCAACATTCTCACTAGTCTGAAACCTTTGGAATTCACAGCAGATATTTAAGTTATGGATTGGGCCTACACATACAATTGGGAATTCTAATTAGGGAATTACAAAACATTGTAATTCCATAATTGGAAAAAAAGCACAAGGGATATGAATTTGGAAGCCCTAAAAACGTGGTCATAATCACAACACAACACCTGACATAATCACACGACAGCAGTTTATAGCCAATGTCATAACACATAACAATGTCATAATGTATGCAATTAAATTTTTAACATTTGATTCTAAATAACTGTTAGAATAACCACTGCATACATTATATGAATCGTGCTCTCATGACTTATGTCATGCTTATGAAAGCATTATATAAGCTTTATGGCATCTAGTTCAAGTAAAGTGTTATCTATGAAAAAAACTTTCCTATGAAAGAATTGTGTTGAATAATTGTACTGAACTGAAAATCTGTTTTCAGAGACAAATAGAAACCTTAGTGCAAGCAAATTAAGTTGAGAAGAAGTTCAGTGGTTACACAAAATGAAATTCAGTGATGTAGTCATAAATTAGTTTCCAATTGGTTTATCTAGACTTCTGCCTGAGGCTGTACTCTAAGAACCAGATCTTCTTGAAGGACAGATTTATTACTAGACTGGAGTCAGGATTAAACTCAATTAGTCAGTAACAGCCAATGCAATATTTATGTCAAGAATCACCCAGAATAAAATACTTCAAATACTTGAAAATAGGATGAAGCTCACAATGCACATTTGAGTCCACAGAGAACACGTGATATTAAAATAAAAACAGGAAAGGCGCCTTCGTTTGGTTCAATGTTATTATTGCTCAGTTCACTCTGCAAAAATCACATCTTTACAGATCCAGAAAACAGAATAACAAAAGAAAGTGACATGAAGAAAAACGAAAAAGGGAAGCGTTCAGTTCCACCGCAGCAGTATACACACGAGTGAGAGAGAGAGAAAGAGAGAGAGAGAGATCCACCCATTCCAATGTCAGTTTGAGAGTCGCTACATGGGTTCCCCAAAAAACACCGCCCTGTTCTGCGTGGCACTGCCAACCGTCAGGGAGAGAGCCCAGGCAGAGATAAACACCATCGCTCTCCCCTTTAAAAAGCTTTATTGGCACGACCTACACTGACACAGCCAAAATCTACGGTGCAGCAAGCTTCGTACAGAACAGCAACTTAATGGAAGGGCAGCTTTTAAAACAATTTCCCCCCATTATTATCCACCCCTATGCTGAGTCTCAAGTTTCGCTCATTTGCGCTTTGCCACTCGTACTCTGAAAAAGAAGTACTGGAAATGTAGGTAGTCGCCCCACCCGCAAACCAGAATCAGTTACGCCCTACTGTCCACACAGCACTACAGGGGAGAGGCAGCACCGGTCTGAGGAGAACTACATCGCTCGGTGATTACAGCTCTGAGTGTGGTTGTGATGCGATGGTGTCTGGTGTGATGTTGGGAGGGACTAATGCAGTGGAACCCTGGCTGACTTAAAAGCCCACCCTATCCCTGGATGTAGCCAATTGCGTCCCACCACTCTGACCTTCTGGTCACAGTCGGCCAATCACACAGCCCGAACTAGAACTATAAGCTGTGGCTGTAGGGCCCAAACCGTCACTCAAACATCCACAGGTTCCGTGATCTGGTCTGAAATCCTGCATACACATCTTTCCAGGGTCTTTAATACTGATACCAATTATAAGCCATCAAATTAATCGATTATTGCAGTCTAATTGCATCAGTGTTTGACTGCCCAGTCTGATCGCTGGGACACAATGATAGCATCCGCGTTTAGATTGCGGTTTCCGAAATGTCAAGTTAGCTCCTCAACTCGAGCGCACGATTTGAGCAGTTGGTGAGCCACACTGAAAACACTGCGGTATTGTCATCGACTGGACTGAGCTCTCGTTTGATATGAAAACCAAACACAAAAAATAAAAAATGTGGCCACACAATAGTGTTTCCCAACACCCCTCCATTTACTGCACAGCATGGCTTCCTGCTGATTTGACATGGCAGTGATGTGACAATTTTGCTGACTTAAAATATGACTGAACCTTTGTCAAAACTGCATCACAGAAATAGCTGCAGGAATGATGAGAAACAAATCCGGTGCTGGTCTCAGTAGCATGATTCATCAATGTATATATAATGCTAAAGTAAAGATTGTTTGACCATAATATTTACAGTGGAAAATATATACTAATATACTGGCTACGGATGGAACAGCGAGAAAGTTAACAGGTGGTCATGTCCACTTGCCTTGGTCAAACCTCTTCCCAATTATCAAAACGGGAAGAATCTGTCATAGTTTTTGTGTTTAATTACCATTGCGACTTCATATAGCCACCTGATACTTGCAGGATTGGACAGACCTTTATAGCTTGCGCATACTAAAGAAAGGAAAGAATTTTTGATTTTATTTAAAAACAGTCTTTGATTAATCCACCTATTTAAATACTTGGAACATCTTGGAAACTGAGGCTGACAAATTAGGCAGAAACAAAGACTCTCACGCACAAGTGCGCGGATGTGGAAATATCAGACAAAATGTCTTCCGCGCTGACTGAATGTTAGGCTCTTGTTCTTTAGTTTCTGCTGCTTACTGCAGGTGCTCTACAGCCAGCCCAGGGTAGGCTCTTTGTTTCTGGTTGTGGCTGGAAAAAGCATCACTGCATGTAATTATAAAGCAGTGCTCATTAGGGTCAGGTCTTCATTGGGTGCACAGGTCAGGTGTGAAATAGGACCTCTCTGACCTCTCATGACCTCTCATGCTGCAAACACACACACACAGACGTTCACACACACATGCACACACACACGTACAGACACAGACACACATGGATGCATGCACACATGCACACACACGCGCACACACACACACACACAGATTTATGCACAAACACACACACACTCATAGAATCGCGCACACACACACACACGCAGGTGCACACACACACACCAACTTGGCATTGGTTGCGTTTTCCACATTTTAGAAATTTAGAAGCGGAATTGCTCCCGGCATATGGCATTAGACCCGACTAACGGAGTCAGCAAGCCGGCGCAATCAAATTAATGCCCCGATGCAGTTCTGGATACCTGCCAAGAGATGGCGATATTTAGAGGACACCGCACAGGGAGTTAAGGACAGTGCACGTAGAGCCAGATCCGGGCCATCACGACACGGCCCTGTAATGGAGTGAAATATGTACCCAGAGGACAAGCCGCAGCACAGTTCTGCTTACCACACAGCGGGTGAGGTACACAGAGCTGGCTTCAGTGGGTGCACATGTCGGAGTACATATTCCATCCTGGACAACCTCACACATCTCTTGTTTTTTGTCTCTGCCACCGCACGCTTGAAAATATAAGGAATTAGGGGGGGGAGAAGCTGTATTGTTTTTTTTTAACATTTGGGACAAGTTGACACAAAATGTCCGCGCAATGTTGCCGGAGTGTTTTGTTAACGTTATAACATCGCAACTGCATGGCAGCGACATTGTAAGAGCATTTTGTGGTAGCTGGTAGAGGATTCTGACTCAGGTCCATTGCAAACACGGCAAATCAATCCTGCCTGTATGTGTGTGTGTGTGTGTGTGTGTGAGTACACGCGTGTGAGTGCATATCTGACAGCATGCTCGTGTGTGTGTGTGAGGGAGAGTATGTCACACAGAAGCGCTTGTTTGAGTGAATGCAGATGCACCTGCTAATGAAACGGGCACTCAGAGACAGAAGAAGAGAGCAGTGTGGTGGTGATTGGCGGGTGGGTGATTGGCGGGCTGCAGCCTTGCTGACCTGAGTGACCTCGCCCTCACCTGGCTCATCAGAGACTCAGAGACACAGGGCCTGCAGTCTGACATCACTCCTCACCTCCTTATAGGGCTGAGTATCAGAGCACACCAGCATAGGGCCCCCTCCCACCGCCACCGCCACACACTCACACATAGACACACACTCACTCTCACACACACACACCCACACACATACATACACATGTGCGTGCACACACACACACACACACATATACACACATATACACACACACATGCACTCACACACACACTCTCTCTCACACACACACACACACACACAAATACATACACATTGTGTTTTCTCTCAGCATCCCAATCCCCGTACATCTTTTCTTTTCACCTCCCTCTCTTCACGGACTCCCCCTCTTTCACCCCTCGGCCTCCCTCTCACTCCCCTCTCCCTCTCCCCTCCCCTCCCTCCTCATCCTCCTTCTCATCTTCTCCTAGGGCCTCTGGCCTCTTCGGCGCTTCTGATTGGCTGCCCAGCACCTGGGAATCTGTGGAAGACAGGAAGTGATGTCAAGGACATCAGATTCCCACAAGCACACAGAGGACCATAATGATTAAGGCCAGTGAAATGTTGTGTAAGGTATGTCAACATGAGGGACTGGGTTTGCTTAACGCAAAAAGTAGCACGATAGTGACCCAGTCAGATGTGGCTTTGCAAGGAGCTGTGTGGCACAGAGGTTGGGCTCAGCTTGTATGCTTTGTCACACAAGTGCTGGTCGACAAAAATGACGTACTGCATTTTCTACTTTAAAAAGTGTCGCTTGAAAAAAGTCACAGAATTTCTTGAATTTTGTTACGTCGCGTACACTGTCGTACTTTATCCCACAACGTGATTCGACAGCCAGTGGAAATGCTGACGTTGGCTGCAGATGAATTTTTGTTTGTTTATTTTTTGCTTGTTTGCAGGGGCAAAGGGAAGAACTACAGGAAGAGATAAAGTACCATCTGAATGATTCTTCTGCTTACCCTTCACATATTCCCCCTGGTTTTCCCTTGTTTGGTTTATGGGAGGGAAAGACCACTTTTTTCCGTTTACGTTGTTTTTCTTTTTTTTAACAAAAGCTGATTTAGCATTTCTTAATCTATCATTTCATTGAGCGCCACCATTTCATCACGAACGCAAACAAACCGTCAGGGGTTTGGTGTCTTGTTACTATGGAGACAACAGAAATGCCAAATATTATGTGGCACCTTCATTTTTGTTGAGCGACACTTTTTGAAAGTGATGCGCAATTAAGTATAAATTAGCCTTCGGTGTCAGTGCGTCTGTAGAAGAGAGTGTGCCTCAGTGCTATCAGAATCCTATCAGCACCAGTGTGTCTCTCTGTCAGCTTCAGTGTGTTGCTGTAATGTTAACTGTACTGTCATGTACAGTTACATGTTACTGTACATGCTGACTGGGCATGGGAGTGAAAGGTTGCTGGGTGTGTTAGTCCATGTCAGTGCGTAGTATTAAGTGTGTATTGTGCGTACTTGTGTGTATCAGTGTGTAGTGACTGGATGCGTCTAAGGGAATATCCGTGCGTGGTGTCAGTGCGAATCAGAACATAGGGAATGGGTGTGTCAGTGTGCAGTGGCTGGGTGTGTCAGTGCGTAGAGGTTGGGTGTGTCAGTGCATAGATGTTGGGTGTGTCAGTGCGTAGAGGTTGGGTGTGTCAGTGCATAGATGTTGGGTGTGTCAGTGCGTAGTGGCTAGGTGTGTCAGTGCATGGCATCAGTGCGTAGATGTTGGGTGTGTCAGTGCATAGTGGGTGGGTGTGTCAGTGCATGGCATCAGTGCGTAGATGTTGGGTGTGTCGCTGCATAGTAGCTGGGTATGTCAGTGCATAGTAGCTGGGTGTGTCAGTGCATGGCATCAGTGTGTAGAGGTTGGGTGTGTCAGTGCGTAGTGGGTGGGTGTGTCAGTGCATGGCATCAGTGCGTAGATGTTGGGTGTGTCACTGCATAGTAGCTGGGTATGTCAGTGCATAGTAGCTGGGTGTGTCAGTGCATGGCATCAGTGTGTAGAGGTTGGGTGTGTCAGCGGATGTTATCAGTGCGTAGTGGGCAGGTTTTGGCCCTCCTCTCTCCTCACCATCCAGTCCCATTGAGAGCTCGTCCTCGTATTCCTCCCCCTCGGGGGGGTCCTCCAGGGTTGGGTAGGCACCCAGCGTCTGCATGTGTGCTTGGGCCATCCTCTGTACAGCTGCAGTCAGACAGACAGTCAGACAGACAGACAGACAGACACAGGGTCTTCACCAGGCATTATGCTTTATAGTAAAAGCATCTCAGCCGGACAGACAGACAGACAAAACAATGTGGGGGGGGGGGGGGGGGGGGGTGTTGGCAGAAAGGTAGCTGTACTGATCTCTACCCTTTTTGTGTGTCTTTGTGGTAATTTTCCAGAATTTTTTTTTAGTTTTTTTATTCATTGAGAATAAAGGGCAGACATTTACTGCAATTAGTGCAATTTAAAATCAACTTGCACACACACACACACACACACACACGCATGCACGCACGCACACACGCACGCACAGCCACACACACGCACACACATGCGCACACGCACATGCACAGGCACACACACGCACACACACACACACACACACACGCACACGCATACGCACACACGCACACACACACACACACACACACGCACACACACACCTACCTTTCAGTGATGGAGGCTGATAAACGCTTTGATTGACACGCTTCGGCTTCAGGATTCCATTCTCCCCAACAGCCGACTGAAAACAGAACATCAGGACAGGCATAACATGATTCAGCGTCTTATGAGCAAAAATATGAAAATAAAAAAATAGTACATACTCTATGAGCTGCATGATAGCGATATCAAACAGTAATATACTAGTAATAGTATTTCTAGTCATTATTGCTTATTATTGTTGCTTCTTGACATTTCAGTTAGGATTAACACATTTTTGTTAGCATTAAGAGCATTTAACAGCTATCATCTCTAATTGTGACACAACTTGACAAGAAAACATATTTTACAGAAAATGAAATGGTGCAAATAAAATAATTTTTTCAAGATATACCTAACTGGGCTGGTTCATTGTGTAAAACATTTCATATGCAATTTTTTTTAAAGTGTAATGTAAATACATCTCGTTCACAACTCAGAACATTTTAATGTAATATTTAATTGGTCCTAATCTGTACATTAAGTACATGCTCAGAATATCGGTGCATATTCAATGTGAAAGTTGCAGTTAAGCTGAACCAAATCACAGCACAAGACTATGTTTGAAATTGCATATGAGAGCAAGTTGTGGTTATTCATCCCAGGCAGTGGGGGCACTGTCTGACCTGATGGGGTGCACTGTCGTCCTCAGGGGATGACGGGTCGGCCACTCTGAATAGTGTGGCGGGTGTAGGCCTCCGGCGTCGGATCTACAAGACAGAATGAAATAAGAAACGGACACGCATTGGGTTGGAAACTTACCACAAATCAGATGTGGATACAGAAGAGGAAGTCACGAGTCAAGTCTCACGTCAAGTTTTATGTCAAGATAGTAAAGATAAGTTGCAAAGTCTTATCGCCAAATCCGGAGCCTGCCGCGGTTATGCAAGTCTTACAAGCTACAAAAACTCTTCATTTCATTCAATTTTCTAATGAATACAGGATATCCAACATATGAGTGTATTCATTTTCCCAAACCCTTCGCTAAAAACTCAGATCATAAGCAGAAGGTCCCCAAAATTTATCAAGCCAGCTTCTTCCTATTAAAGCAGTCGCTAATACTATTGCATTACCGATAATGCAGTTACCAGTAATATATTCAGTCCATCTGCGTAAATCAGAAATCTCTTTTGTCATAGTCAGGCAGGAGAAGGCCAATTTAATAGGTTAACCGGTGGGGACATTTGATTGGACAAAAACGGAAAGGACTGTGGGATGTAGGTAACCTGGGTTACAGCGCAGTGTGGGAGTGTCCAGGGGGGCCCCGTACCCCGCGTTATTGGGACACACGGGGGTCCATCCTGCAGCAATCTCGCTCCCGTACTGGGGCTCTGCTGTTGACGAGGCACTTGCCCGTCACTCAATGGAAAGCTACCGAGGCGGCGGCGGCGGCGGCGGCGGCAGCAGCGGGGGTTAACTGAGCGCGCTCAGTGCGCCGCCCTTATTTACGGATCCTGGGACGCGGCGTAATTCCATTACCGCCAGGCTTCCGCTCCTCCGCTCTCGCTTCCCCCTTTCCTTCAATCCTGCCCTTTAATTCTGCCCTTTCAGTCTATTTGCTGTCCTATTATCATCTCATCATGCGGGTCTCTCCCTCCCTCTCCCTGCCTCTCCCTCTCTCTCTCTCTCTCTCTCTCTCCCTCCCTCTCTCTTTCTCAGCAGACTGTGCTCTGTATGTGATCTCATTATAGATCAGAGCTGACACCTCTCCCTCTCTGAGTGACATCAGCCATCAGTCTCCGCCCCCCTCCGCCTGTCTCCACCCTTCTCCCTCAGTCTCCGCCCCCCTCCGCCTGTCTTCACCCTTCTCCCTCAGTCTCCTCCCTGCTCCGCCTGTCTCTACCCTTCTCAATCAGTCTCCGCCCTGCTCCGCCTGTCTCCACCCTTCTCAATCAGTCTCCGCCCCCCTCCGCCTGTCTCCACCCTTCTCCCTCAGTCTCCTCCCTGCGCCGCCTGTCTCCACCCTTCTCCCTCAGTCTCCGCCCACCCCGCCTGTCTCCACCCTTCTCCATCTGTCTCCGCCCCTCTCCAACTACCCTGCCGGTGACACCTGCACCTGCCAACTCTGCTGTCCCCAAAAGTGCAATAATCATCTGAGAGAAAAACACTGAGGGGGCAATCTGGCAAACCTGGAGTGTGTGTGCCTGCATGCACAGTGTGTATGTGTGTGAGTTTTGTGTGTGTGTGTGTGTGTGTGTGTGTGCGGTCACCCAAAGTCAGGTTCCAGGACGTAGCTGAGCATGCTTAACTGTGATAAAGCACGCACTCTGGTTAATGAAGAGCCACCACACTCTGATGGGACACACAGTCGCACACAAGCACATGTAACGCAAGCACGCACACACACACACACACACACACACACACACAGATCAGTAGCTCAGGAGGACGCGCTACAAGACAGGGCTAACTCTTTGGGCGACTGCGACAAACGAAGAAGACAGTGCCGATGACACAGCGGCTCATACTCCAGTCTCACAGCCCGAATCGGCCCCTCGTCAGGGTCACGCAGGTTCGGCTGCGTCTTGCGGGGATGCTCGCGGCCTGCTCTCCGCTGCTCTCTTTTCTCAGGCGCACGCGAAGCAGGTCACCGCCCCGGGTGGGCTATTTGCGCCCGATTCCCGCTGGTCTCAGATGATCTGCTGCACGTGGTTCTGGAGGCGCTGGCAGGACTATCGTCGATTGAGCCACAGCTGTTCATACATCACGGCTACAGGTCAGCTGGTCTGTGCACACGTCAGTGCTCTGCTGAATAACTGCAGTGTAGTGTAACGTGCTGATCTGCAGCTCTGCATAGAGTTGGCACCAATAACAATATTAATGCTAGTAATAATGAATTATTATTTTAAAGTGTTTTATATAATTAAATTATAGATAAAATGCATAAATAAAACAGAATAAATACAATAAACATCAAACAAAACAGCAATACGGTTAAAATAGTTGAAAGCAAGTTTTAAAAATTGGTCTTTATATGTTATTTTAAGAGACGATACAGTCATAGACTGTGTCTTTACTCTTGTATTATATTGCATCATATAATGTCCTATATCGGCCTCTGATATGGATGTAGGGTTATAAATATGAAATAGTGACGAACTGTGATTGCTCTAACACAGAGACAGGATATTACATACAGGAAGTGGGAAGGCTTTTACTCCTGAAGTCCCCCTAAATCCCTCACTCCTCACTCCTCTCCCTTCCCTGAAAGTTAGCTGTATAGTGGTATTTACTTTCATTTAGAAGACAAACTTTAGACTTTACTAAATTAACTTTATACTATACTCATGCTGTATTTATTAGAAATGAT